>OVBJ01001572.1:0-26664 GCA_900406535.1 Noccaea bulbosa | reverse complement strand
TTTATTATAAATAAGCCGTTTTGGCCTCCTATTGTATTCAGTTGTTGATTTATTATTAAAGAGCTTAGGCTTTTGGGAGAAAGTGTTCTCTATCCCTTGTTTTCGGTAGATCTGGAGAGATCTTNTCTATTGAATTTATATCGTCATTTACATTCTGTTACCTGTTACCATTACACAACCAAATCATTCGTTGTCTTAGCTCTGTTTCTTGTCTCGTAAGTTCATAGTGCAACGCTGGTCCTCTGGATCCGAATCTTTTATACACAATAACATCCTAATATCAGACAGCAAACGATCTCCAAGCACAAACAACCAATATACTAAGTAAGTAAGATAATATGTATGTTTTACAACTTTTTGGGCATTTTTCATGAGATTTATTTACGAAATTTGGCATGGTTGCCTTAACTCCTCCAGCGACCTCCTAAACCCTTTAATCATTGTATCAATTCGTTTTTTCTTCTTCTATGTGTGTTGTGTTGTCCCACCAGCAGTGAATCTAGGCTCGTTGTTGCAAACCAGATACTCTCGTAACTAAACAAATATTAGTTTCTCATGTGTATCAGATAAGAATAATTAGATCACTGATATAATATCACCTACTTTGCAGGTATAATAGCTCAGTTATTTGGAGCTGGGGAGATTCAAATGCTCTGTTATTTTACTCTATACTTATGCTTTGGCTTCGATTACACTCACTGTTTGGCCTACATTCTTCGTGTGGCTTAAGTCCCCATACTCGATATTGTTATATGCATTGTTTTGTTCCATTTAGTCATGAATTGTTTTTGGACTTATTATTGGCTTTAAGTGAAATCGAGTGGTGAAAATTTGTATCAAACGCCTCCTTTTATCTTTTTACTTTTACAAAATTGCACGTGTACTCTAGTAACCGGTTTGATCCGACAGTTAAATAGGTTAAACAATTTGTGTCGACGTTGAGTTTAAATTTATTTGTGTTCCTAGGTGTTTCCCCATGAGAGCAGAGTAGTAATCATCCTCCATTTGAGCAAAACAGTCAACACCCTCCACAAAAGCATACAAATCATCCAGAGCCGTCTCTCCTCCCTCCTCCCATTCAAGACAGTTGAAAAAATTCTCAAGAACGGTCTCTTCCGTATAAGCACGCTCTAACACTACCTTGGAATACGCAAGAACAACCACACTATAAAGCTTGAACCATGTATCACTTGGCTCCATAAACTTAAACAACAACTTATACTCGGGTTTCGAAACCACCTTCTTCAACAAATCCCGACAGAAGACCATCCCATACCGCGCCGCAAACAGAGCTGTGAGCTTCATAACAACAAGCTCCTTGGGTGTGAGGTCCTGGCGAAGACATGTAGAGGGAAGAGACAAGAGAGGTCTTATTAGAGTTGGCTTCCGCTCACCAACAGGTGGAAGTGGAACCTGGCTCATCATCACTGAAAGACGTTGAGGGAGAGGCAGTCTATCATAATAGTCAAGACCCTTATACATGTAAGCCAGATAGTCAACTTACGCAAAGCTGTTCCCTTGATCTCATCAAACCTCAAAAAGTCGAGCCGAGGATCCGTAGACATTCTGCTCATCAACGCCCGCTTAAAACAAGTCCCAAACCGCGTGGTAAACTGGGCTGTGAGCTTAGTAATCGCAAGCTCCTCGGGTGTGATCCACGGAGGAATTGCATGTTTAAGGACGAACCACGTGGAGCTTGAAACACGGAGTCTCTGAAGGCCCAGTGTAAACCGCACAAGATGAGTAGGCCGGTTTATCATAGCCGAAAGACGTTCAGGTGGCGCCATGATAAGAGAATAGTAACCATCATCCATGTGAGCAAAATAGTCAACACTACCAGACACAAAGGCATGCAAATCAAGCGTCGTCTCCGCCAGACGGAGGAAAAAGGCAGCAAGAAGGGTGGCTGGAGAGTCATCAAACTTGTCGGAAGGGATTAATACGTTTGAATACGCAACAACAAGCTTACTGAATATATGGAACCTGACCGCAGCTGGATCCCTTGAGTTGAACTGATCCTCAGGGCAAAACATAAACCCAAAGGTGGGGTTCCTAAGCACTCTCATCATCAACGCAAGACGGAAACATAGTCCGTAGCTCGCCATAAACTGTGCTGTGAGCTTCATAATGCCAAGCTCCTTGAGTGTGAGCTTTACAGAAAACCAAAGATCTGCTTCAGCATCATCGGCTACACGTGGCTCGCGACATCTTAGGGGATGCATGGCTGAAACGGGTTGTGGTGGTGGCATGATGGTAACTTGAGGATCGTCGAGGACGTCCATGTGAGTGAAAAAATCAAGACCACCCACAAAAGCATGCAAATCAATATCAATATCAAGTTTCTCATCATCACCATCATCAAGCTTGTCCATCTGAAGACAGTGGTAAAAGTCGTCGATAAAGGTACCCTCCTCCTCAGGAAGAACAAGGCGAGGCTTTAAGACTCTTTGATAGGCAGCAAGTAGAATCTGTACCTGTTGTCAGTGGTCTTGAGAAAGCTAAAAAGAGGCTTGTCAATCACTTCTTGGGCCCAAACATTCCAAAACTGACCCGCCCCGTACCGGGCCACAAACTGCGCAGTGATCTTAATAATACCAAGCTCCTTGGGAGTGATCCCTTGAGGAACTGAAAAACCCTTCAAAGGAGGAGGCTCGCTCCTACAGGGAGGGCGCTCGAGATCAGAGACCTTGTAATGCGGATCAAGATCGGTGCGGTATGTTTTATACTTCCATGAGTACCTGCGACCTGAGAGCCGACGTTTCGTACAGTTCGCCATCGAGGTCCACTGGTAGAAGAAGGAAAGAAAGCGAATAAGTCAAAACCAAAAAGGAAAAATGCCAATTTCTAATCTTAATGCAAAAAATCCCCCATTGTAAGCCCAGACCATCTCCATTGGTAAAACCCTCAACGATAATAGTTCATATACAAGTCAAAGAAATGTCCGATGATTAGCAGGTTAATCATCATTTCTTACGCGCTAAACTGAAACTGAAGGTGTGAAATCGATTTCAAATTGTAGTGAAAGGAGGACAAGCCGATTTTTTGGGGTATTAGCGAGTGTGATGAAACAGATTGGATGCATACCCTAAAATCAACGATGATTTTTTACAGCCCTACACTTTCCGTCGGGCCATGTCAGACCCTGAGGTCATTGATCAGGTATAGTTTTGCTCATCTTGTCAGCTAAAATCTCAACTGTTTCCGTGGCCTCTATGTAGCGCGAGCCTAAGCCTAATCTAGTTGTTAATCATTTCGTTCCTGGTAGAAGCCTTCACCAATCAGGACCCCTTTTACAAGATATGATAGTGGTGTTCCAAAGCGACAGTTACAATGTAAGCGAAGAAGCATTTGCGTTGCGCTACCTCTTTCACTCTTTGTATAAATGATACGTCCACAATTAATAAATGATATGTCCACAATTTTAAGTCTGACACATTGTATCTTCTTAGAATTAGTAAATTTTATGTTTGCTTCATCTTATTATATCGAGCTTATAGCAATGTTGTTTAAGAAATCAAACCAACTGTCGGTAGTGTGTTCGGTAGTTTATGATTTGGTTTGTTACTACAGGCCCGATAGGTACCCTGCCTGAATTTCGATTAAGATACACACATCTATGCAATCTCCATACCCAAATGCAAAAAAAACTTTGATTCTTCTTTTCCTAAACTCAACTTTGAAACAATAGAGTTGCGTCAGCTCAATGTTCAAAATGGAAGAGTCTCAAAGCAGAGAGCGAGAGGGGAAATAATGGCTAATGAAAGTTCATGGTTAAGTGAAAACCGACTGGAAAAAAAAAAAAAAGGTTCGGAGATGTAATAAATAAATACATCTCTTTTAAGCAAACTGCTGACCGCTGGTAGAAGAAGAAGAGATGGTGGTGAGAACATCAGTCACCGAAGCCATAACACTCAAAGCCGCTTTCAAAACGTCTTGAGAGCAGCCAGGTTTCACTATCGTCCTCACCTGATCCAGATACTCCTGCAGCTTCTTGATTCTCCCCATGTAGTCCTGGTCTTCCACGCACAGGCTCACCGCCTTTGCATCTGCACCTGGACCATCGTACTGGAGCGGTCCCGGGTTTCTGTACATGTCCTCCATCAAGAACTTCTGAGCGTTTTGTCTCAACAGCCTGCAAACCATCAGACGAAGACAAGGAATGAAACCATTTCATTCCTTTTGAATGCTTTTGTTAGAGTATGAGAGGTTTTAGCAAACTTACTCGTATGCCTTGCCTTTCAAGTCCACTGTAGCTGGATGGATTACAGGTCGGCCAATTGAAGTTGAACCAACATTCTGGGACCAACGCTTAACTGTCATCATCGCCTAAAACGTTTGACAGGAGAAAGATCGAGTTAGGTAAGTACAACTGAAACACGGGAGCAAATCAGAAAGAAAGAGCATAAGACAAAAACTCAACTGTGATTGGTGCAGCGCCACATTTCCATTTGTTCACAGGACTCTTCAGGTTAGTCAGAGTTGCCATGTAACCGTTCAAACCGGCTGCGAGGATGTGGTAACATACATGCCCAAGAACCTACATGATGTTGTTAATCTACAGTGTCAATATCTAAGATACTACCAGTAGTTTTTGTAGTCAAGTTTGTCATCACATACATAAGCATAGTCACAGTCGAATTTTGATGGTAGAGATCCACGAGCTTGGTAACCAAAAAAGTGGCAGATTGCATTGAATTTCTTCCCTTTGTAAGTCCCTTCCTTCTGTCAATTTCCAAAAATATCGGGTAAGGGGCAAGATTAATTTTTACATCTCAGAATATAAGTAATAGTGAAAAAATGGGTAGCATACCAAGCGCTTGTTCATTTCAGTCTCCACGAGATAAGCAAGAAGTTTCTCCGTCTCAATCTGGAGAAGAAATCAAATGAGCATTTACGATTCCGATTTTTCTTAAGTCAAAGAAGCTCTCCAGCATTTTCATTCCGCTTACCTGGGATAGCTGAGCAGAATCATCAGACTCAGGATGGAGAAGAAGCTGGCAGCAAAACAGAGACGACACGTGTATAAGTATTCATACTCGTTTACATGTGATGATGAAAATAAAGAAAAGTCTCAAGCAAGTATATCAATTAAAACCTGTTTCTTCATGAACGGAGGCAAAAATTCAAACAGAGCAGAGGACCAAGGCGACAGTTGAGTAGAAATTTTATCAGCATCCACACCGTCCTTGAGCAGTCCATGAATTTCCTGCATTGCACGACAACATCAATGCAAGTAAGTTTTCTGGTACTATAATAACCAGAAAATTAGCTTCTCAATTGAATGTAGAAATGAGTTATTACCTTCAGCAGAGCATAAAGTTCAGGAATACTCTCTACCAGGCCTTCAGGAATTAGGATGACTCCATGATTTTTGTCTGGTATAAGATAAATGGTATAACACTAGAGTTAGTGAACAAGCAAAACAAATTACTTCCAACATCGCATAGACTTCGTTATAAGTATGAGACCTTGCTCTGCTCTTGCTTGAACAGCATCACAGATCTGTTTTGCAATGTCAAAAATTGTGAGCTTGGATGCGGTAACCTCCTCTCCCAGTATCACCTGATATAACCACATAACCGACAAATGAGAATCCAGAGACAGCATGCCAACAAAATGGATAGTATATAGAAATTGCAAGAATACCATGTTTGGATGAGACTGAAGTGTACACTCGAGGGCAACATGAGAATGCTTCCGACCCATGAGACGGACGAAGTAATAATACTGGCAATAGAGAAGAAAACATATAAATCTTTAGAGATAACTTGATAATAGAATCATGAAGAGCAAAACTTTGCAATTTCACGCACTAATGAATTCCACATCAATAACTACATCAATATCCGAGTATTAAGCTGCAGCTAGAGTAGACAGTTCAATAGTTATAAGCACCCTGTCAATCTTTCTAAAACACGGTAGAGTTCGGTAAGGATCAACATTTACCTTCTCTGCTGAAAGGGCATCGGTGCAGATATTGCTAATGAGCTGAGAATTCACCTGTACAAGGTAGAATAACTTTAGCCTAGATAGCGAGATAAAAATGTTATTACTGAAAAAGTGGCGAGGGAAAAGAAATAGTATTGTCTGCAATACATACAAAGTAAAACAAACCAAAACAAAAGAAAAGGAGGGCTTCAAATTCACAGCTAGTTTACCTTGCATATGGTGTCAAAACCAACGTTTGCCTCCACAAACTGATTCTTGAGATCTCCATTAATAGTGACTGGAACACCGACTACCTGAAACATATTGGAAAAAACTTATGCTATTAACGAATTCTTCAGTTGTGAGGTGCAACTGTATCACTAAATGGTTTCATAAGGAATCAAGATCAGACAGAAACTGGGAAAAAACTAAGACCTTTGTCGAACATTTTGCTTCAGCAAAAAATTCAGCAAGGTGAGCCGCATCTGTGTTTGATGTTACACCTAGCCAACAAAAAAAGTTACTGATTCAGTATATCTTGCAACAAACTTCAGCAATAAGATTAACACAATTTAAAAGCATTAGCACCACCATTACAAACACCTGAAAAATATAAGAACAATAGGTACCTCCAATGATAACAAGGCCATCCAACTTCAAAACCGTGCACGCTTTTAGGGCAGCATTAACCTGCTCTGTCGTTCTAATCTGATCCTTGGTCCTCCCAAGCAAATCAAAGCCACCTGACACGACAAACATTTATACATTCCATCTACTAGAAAACAGAAGAGATAAAATTCTGAAGCATCTTAACAACAACTTTATAATCAACCAACCAACCTTGGTTTTTGTAGGTTTGGAGGACATCATCGGTGATCTCCAGGGTCTTTTGAGCAAACAGACCTTCAGAACCACCTGTTAACATGTAACAAAAGTTTCTGATCAGTGAGAACGCACACACATCAACACAAAAGTAAGACGTTACTTTACAGCAAACAATGATGATGCGACTCACCCAAAAATCCTAGCAAAGTGTTCTTGGCGTTGTGCACTTTGAGAGCCTCGTAAAGACCCCAAATCACATTGTGGCCACCAGGAGCCTGCCTTCCAGAAAACACAATTCCCACCCTACAATTGAAAACAAAACTAATTATAGCTCGAAGACGCAGAGCAAGAATCACAGAGAAAACAAAATATGCAGATATGGATGCTCACCTAATCGCCGGATGCTCGGTGATGATCTGAGCATCAGCAACTTTGGCAGTAGCCCTGAGGAAATGAGCCAAAGGCTGGCCGAGAGTATGCGGGAAGGCACGCGCAATGATATGCGCATCACCGGCCTTTGCCACAGTGGTTCCATCGCCAAGCTCCACACGAACAGTAGTCCCCTGAAAATGTAAATCGATCGAGAAACAAATTCAGCTACGATTCCAAAACATCTTCAAAACACTGTTCCAGAAATTCAAATTGAACTATTGCCACATTACGGTGAGTTTACGTTAACATGCAATTTCCACCTACCACGCTTAAAACTGAAATACTAAATCAGACTGCTACTGCAAAAGGAAAATAAGGGGAATCTAAAACCCTAAATCGCGATCACAGCCATGGTGTAAACAGATCTGCATGAGCTGCACCAGTATTGCAAGTTCCGTGAGACGATTCTAAGGGATTGAAATATTCGCGAAATAACGAAATTGTGAGAAAACGAAACGAGAAACAGAGAGATCCAAAACATTTTGGAGACAGTAGCAACAGTGAAGGCGATGGTAGCTAGAAGAGAGATCTAAGGAAGAGAGGCTAATAAGAAGGAGAAGGACCTGGAGACAAGGAGGGAGCTCAGGGAGGTACTGAGATCGGAGCTGTTGGAGAGGGGAGAGTTCTCTGGGGATTCCGAAATCAGAATCCATTGGGCGATGATAAGTTTTTAGGTTTTTGAGGAATTTAGGTTGGTGGTGAGTGTCAGAGAGAGTCTCGGAGAATTCTGCTTTTTTTTTTTCTTTTTTCTTCGCCCGTCAAAAGTATTTATATAGTGTGCGGGCGACTTGGCGATACGATCAACCAAAACAGCCAAAATTTTTGGTCTCCAATTTTCAGTTTTAGTCCGCGCTTTTCTCGATCACCCCTAGTTATCCTGATTATTTACGAAACTGCCACTCGATTTAAAAGGTTTGGTATATAATGCCCGAATTGTCTAATGGGCTGTGTATATATTTCTTTATCATGGGTTTAGACTCTTAAATGAATGCAATTTTAGTTTTTGTTTGGTGACCAAACTTTGTATTATCAAGAAAGAACAATGTCATAAAAGGAGAATGAATGAACCACAAGAGGATAGGTGAAGGATAATTGTGGAAATAACGATAAGTAAATAAAGTAGGAAACATAGGGGAATATAGCATTTCAATGGGAGAATATGCTTACATGATAATATTGTATTGTAATTATTATTATTACAAGCAAGCCAGAAGGGCAACAACAACCATACAAGGAAACTCAGTTTCCTCCTCCCCAAGTATTTTCCTCAAAAACTACTCCATACCATACCCAAAATATATATATATACTAGTTCCGTACATGGTTTCCAAAAGTGGACTTCTCCATTATTTGCCGTATATTTTTACACTTGATTTGGGGCTTTTAAGGTTCATCATTTTCAGTTGTAAAGCTCGATGGGAGACTAAGGTACATATATATAATAATAAGATGTAAAAGAAATATAGCTCAAGGTTATACTGTTATGCTCATATTGGCCTAGTTTTGACTTTTGATCAGACCTCAAAAAACAATAAGGCAGTGGAAAAAGCATACAATCGTGGTATATGAATAACAAGGACATCAAAGTTGGTTAACACCCAGAAGAACAAATGGAGTAGGTGAAGGGGTCAGCTTTTTCTTGTGCTTATCTCTACTCTCTTCTCAAGTCTCAACTAGAAAGAAGAAAAAAAAGAGAAATTCACACTAAATGACGTGGCAAATTTAACGATGAAGATTCTAGGGCCTCTCTGTAATTTAAAAACCGGCCCAAGTAAATAAATCGTAATAACGAGATTCTTTGAGAAGAGCAACAAAGTTGAGAATCACAGAGATGATGTTGGCGACGACGAGTCACGGGAGGGTGCTGCTTCCGTCGTTGCCGGGAGCGTCTCACCAGCAACATCTACCGACGATCTCAACCGGATCGGAGGTTTTACTCATGAGACAAAGAGCACCGAGGCGATTCAGGCTGACGATCGCGACGAGTGCGACTGCGAAGTACAAAGGGACGAAGATGAGAGAGGAGAAGCTATCGGCGATGATAGAGGAGAAGATTAAGGAAGCGACGGAGGTTTGCGAGGCGGATGAGAGATCGGAAGGGTGTAGAGTCGCGTGGGACGAAGTGGAAGAGGTGAGTCAAGCCAAAGCAGATCTGAGGATCAAGCTCAATCTCTTAAACCAGGATCCACTTGAGAGTTTCTGCCAGGAGAATCCTGAAACCGACGAGTGCCGAATCTACGAAGATTGAAGGAAATAGAGTTTCGTGTTTTAATGATTGTACGACAGAAATGTGTTCCGTTTTAAAGATTAGAGAGGCTAATAAGAAAATATTATATGCGTTATGTAAGCTTTTGAATAAATTTCATTCATCAATTGAAACATCGTGTTCAGTCATACAGATTTGTTTATGAGATTTTTCACGGAATTATATAGGCTAGCAAATGTCGGGAAAGAGCTAAACGATTTCAAACAGAAAAACGTCGGGGTAAAAACGACTTCGTTTCGATGGTTTAATAATTTAGCGACACTGGACAATTAATTGGGCCTAACTTTGGTTGAAAAGCCCACCGGCTGATATCAAGACACGTCGACATATTCGTAACGTAGAAAAATTGATCTAACTAATTAATGAATTATTTAATTTTGAGGAAATTTTAAGACCAACGGTTTTTTGGATTCAGTGAAATAAAACAGCCAAATCAAGATTTCGACAACCATGGCTCTGTTTCAGGAGAAGCTGTCACTTTCCTCAACTTCTTCGTCGTTCCATTATCTTCCGAAGAGACTTGTGCCTGAGCTTCGTAGTAGAATCGCCGTAACGACAAAGTCCCGTTCGATTTGCAGAGCTTCATGGCAAGAGGTTTGTTTTCAAACTAAAGGAATCTTCCATTCGAAATCAATTTTATCTTTTGTTTAACTTTCGCCGTCGTTTTTATTAGCTCGCCGGTGTGTTGGTTTTCTCGGCGATTCCGTTCACGGCGGTTAAAGCAATCGCGAATAGCTCCCTGGGAGAATCTCTGCGGCGGAGATTGGAAGAGAGAAAGAAAGAAGCTGTTGAGAATTCTTCCAGATTCAAAGCTAAAGCTCAAAAGGCTAGAGCCGACAGGTAATTAAGAGTTATACAGTTATTGTCACATGTCTCAAAATGGTTAACTAGTTTTAGCTGTGTAGCGTTTGCAATTTATCGATAGTTTTAATTGGGGTGTGACTTGTAAAGTAAATCTTGTGGATGTTCGGAGTTATCTAGATTTTGATCACACTTTTGTGGTTTGTTCTTGTAAGTGTGTAGCAAGTGGTATGGAGAAGAACGTCCACGTTGGTTTGGTCCAATCCCATATGATTATCCTCCATACCTTACAGGAGAACTCCCTGGTGATTATGGTTTCGACATTGCAGGACTTGGACAGGACCGCGTCACCTTTGATAAGTACTTCAAGTGAGTCTTGTCCTAATTTGAATTACTCAACATCGTTTATTTATATAGATTACACAAGTTTTTTTTTTTTATGGTAAATAGTAGTTTTAGTCCTAACCGCAATTGTTTTGCAGCTTTGAAATACTTCATGCTCGTTGGGCCATGCTTGCAGCGTTGGGTGCTCTTATCCCTGAAATATTAGATCTCAATGGAGCTTTCCATTTTGCCGAACCTGTATGGTGGCGAGTCGGTTATTCAAAGCTTCAGGTTTTTCAAAAATATATACTATCAAATAAATGACATTTAAGGCTCAATGATTAAGTAGCTTGATTGTATAACTTATAAGCCTTTATTTTTATCACCAGGGAGAGACGTTGGACTACCTCGGCATTCCAGGGCTTCATGTAGCTGGAAGCCAAGGTGTCCTTGTAATTGCAATTTGCCAAGCACTCTTAATGGTAATAATTAATAAATAGCACACACTTTGTTTCATTTCTCTTAACACACACACACACAAAAAAAACAAAAAAACGTTTTTAGACTCTTTTGTTTGTTGTTGTATACAGGTAGGACCGGAATACGCAAGATACTGTGGTATTGAAGCCTTGGAGCCACTGGGGATATACTTGCCAGGAGATATAAACTATCCAGGAGGCACACTCTTTGATCCCTTGAGACTCTCAGAGGATCCTGTAGCTTTTGAAGATCTTAAGGTTAAAGAGATTAAAAACGGACGACTAGCGATGGTCGCGTGGCTTGGATTCTATGCACAAGCTGCTTTCACTGGTAAAGGTCCTGTACAGAATCTTGTTGACCATGTCTCTGATCCATTACACAACAATCTGCTATCCACGCTTCACACATGAAAGACAAAAAAAGACTATGTAACAATATATCGTAATATGTTTTGGTAACATTTGGTAACATTTGTATATATCGTAATATGTTTTGGTAATATATCGTAATATGTTTTGGTAACATTTGGTAACATTTGGTAACAATCTGTATATATCGTAATATGTTTTGGTAACATTTGGTATGGAAGCCATGAAGATTTTACTCTTATGTTGTGTGTAACTGTGTCGTTTGATTTATGTTAAGCGGATTTATTATGAACATTGTTGTATATAACTTAGGTTTGGAAGGAAACTTAAAACGTTTTTTTTTTCCCCCTTGAAAAGTCAAAAATAATAACTGTATTTAAGTTGCTTGGCAGAAGAAGTTGTACACGATGAAATAGCAAATTCAAACAAAAAGTTAAAGATAATGGAAAATGATTGTACTTACTACTCGTAGACACAGAGCAATGAACACGTGCAGTGAACCATTCGCAAAGAGTCCAATCAATTGATTACATCAACTATTTTGTACGATAATACTCAAATTTCAATCGTCTGTTTTTGACCTGTACCAATTTATTTCTGATGTCATTACCACTATATACGAGTCCATTAGATAGGAATCTTCTTTGTTTTAGTATTTTAAACCAACGTAAACACTAAACACGGATAATCGATCGGATTCCTATTCTGTATTTGATTTAATAATCGGAATAATTAAAACGCAAATATATGTTTATCTACCTTAGATTTTTTGTTTATTGTTATATATATATCATATATGGGGAAATTTGGAACATTAGATTTATGATCATAATATATTAAACATTAATTAGAAAAATGTTTTCCATCGGTACTAAACATATACTTTTTTAACAAATCGATTCTTTCGGTCAGTGAGTTGTCTTCCGCCGGTAAATTATGAAATATATTTGTTGTGTTGTAGTTTTATATAAATTTGAAATGTTTGTCGGAGATATTTTTAACCGACACCTGACTTCTCACGTAACCGGAGGTGCTTCAGCAAGTGACGAATTAATTAACGTTAAACATTAAAATATTCCATAGCAATAGCATATGCAAATAGGCTGACGAATGAAACTCATATCCTTTGATAACCCTTTTTTATAAAAATTGTTAAAGCGGTTGGGGTTATGCTTTTGAATTTGATTTGATTCGATTTCGTATTACTTAGGTTACTTAATCAGAGTTTTAAGTGACTAGTTGATTAACTGGCAGTCTGAGTCCCTAGCTCTAGCAATCATGTTCCAGTTCATCAGTTCGATAAATTTGTTGACATGAGAAATAGATTTATGCATGCTGATGTAAACAAAAACAATATGTCCTCTTATATGTTCCAGAGAGATTTGTGTCGGCCGACAAACTTAATACGTTCGCTACTATACACGATCAGTTATACCACATCGAAATTATTAAGGGCTTTAAACTCTAAACAAGAACAATTATTGACGTGAGAAATACATACTATTACCAAATTAGGGAACAAACCCGAACTTCTCCACGTTACATATTAGTGGACACCAAGAAAACCCAATGATAACGTTATTTGTTAAATTAGAGAGATCGGAATCAAAAGCTATCAATCATATTTTTATTTAAAAAAAAAATAATTGGAATCGATACAAGTTAATTAATAAACAGAAGCTATCTAATGAATAGCTTCTTTTGACATTACCAAACCGGACGTATTCCACAATCATCAAATATATACCTGATTAAGATTTCCATTTTGGAAACTCTTTAACAAAAAAACAAAAAAAAGATTTCCATTTTGGCTTTGTTTTAAAAATCGTTACAATTATTATTAACAGCCCATTACTGTATCGGGCATGTTCTCCCATAAACGCTTGTAATACTTGCGATTAAACTTCGATCGGAAACTTACGGTGGCAATCAATTAAATCCACATACAGGTAAAAACATAGTCAAGTTATCAAATCACATGTCTCCTAAAGACTTGATAAAAACTTGGTTAACTGAAACAATTTTAAGGTTTTGTTTTGATGTTGGTTACTTGCGACCTTTTTTCCCCCTGTAGGTAATATGTTTTTATTTAAAATTGATGTCGCGTAAAACAAAAACGTTGAAAAAGGAAACAATAAAAAATGAATTAAAAGGGAAAAGTGAAAATTAAAAGAGAGGTGTAGTATGAAGGAAGCGTAAGTACAAGCTCTACCAATAGTGTCAGTATCCTCTCAATCTATTGCCCATCTACTCTTTCCGTACCAAAACAGCTGTTTCCACTTCAAACTCTTTCCCACTTTCTAAAAATTTCATCATTATTGTTATTTGCTACTCATTAATTTACATACGCCGCAATCTATAGTGTATACATACTTCCATAACAAAAATTCAAAAGATAAAAGTACAAACATAGCAAAGAAAAAATATACACCAGGAAGATTTAAGCATCTTGATTAATAGGGAAAATAAAATTGATAGGTGGATGAAACGATCAATTATGTATGGCTAAAGAATATAAAAATGATGGAATATTCGTGTCCTGAAGGCTGAAGCGGAGGTGGTGATGATATTCTCACGCGCAGGAGGAAAATGAGTTACTTGCACGCGTCCGTACGTGCGAGCTGTGGTCTCTCTCGTTTATATTATAAGTTATAACTAACGGAGGGGCTATGTTGTAATTTTCAAAATAAAGGGGTAAGTACGTCTTTTACGATTGACAGGTTTTGGGTGGACTGTTTACTGTTTAGGCCTTACCTTCCGTTATGACGACGACTTCCTCCAACGCGGACGCGCTTTATGGTTTAGACTTTAGATGAGCTTCAAAAGTTTTATTTTATTTTCTTTTGTCTTTCTGTTTTTGTGATTAATCGCTAGAATCATAAAGTGAAACGCCCGTTTTGAATGATTAGAAGATTAAAGTAGTAAAAGTTCAGAATCTAGCGTTAATCGCGTTATTGAAGAGTTGGACGGTAGTAAATAATTGTCACTTTGTTTTTAGATCATTTTTTACATATTTCGATCACGTATTGTCCACACATCAAAATAGACACACATTCTCTGGTCCAAATAATATTATTTATATATACAATATCTTTAGTGATTTCGTTTCTCTATCAAGTTGATATGTGTACGGTCAAATCAAAACAGAAAAATAACATTGTTGAACTTTTTTTGGATATATACTTCGAGTATATATCTTTTAATTATCATTTCTAAAGAAGAAAGTAAATATTATATTGCTGAGGTCTTTGTTTTCTACACACGACACTACAACAGTATATAAAATAACAATAGTAGCCTAACCTTTTTTTACAGCAAAAATGAAGCATCCTAGAGTGAAATTCTTCTCAACAAATAACCAAATACGACTTTTGTCCTTTTCAACTTTGTTTAAAAGTAGTAGACGATAAGGGGGTGTCAATTCTGTATAAATATATCGTTTGAATCTTCTTTCTTTGTTTCTGTATGTTGAGATTAGTGTTATTGTCAATGGTGAATACAACAAATCAAATGCATAGAAATACATAATAGTACGAAATCTTGTACTATTATTTATATATATATATATATATATTTTTTTTTTTAATCATTTTGTTTTGTTTTTTCTATGTAAGTAAGTATCTTGGATTATTAAAAAAAAATAAAGCAGATTGGATCCCCCCTTCATCTTTCTTCTCAAATGGGAAGCCAAACATATGACACAAAACGCCCTTCTTCTTTCCTGAATTTACACTTTGTGCCACCACCGAACAAATAAGAAAAGTTTCGTGAAAGGTAAGAAGTTGAAGACAACAGAACAAGGAAAGGCTCAAAGAAAGAAGGAAGAGGAAGACGAACAAAGAGAAGCAACAAAATTGAGAGGGAGAAAGAAGAAACTTTTCAGGAAACCCATCAAAACCCTCGATTCATTTTCGTTCCTGGATCGATTTTCCAGTCCAAATTTCGGAAGTCGAGATTCGATTTCGGATCTGTTCAAGAAGTCTCTCCGGTTAATTCTATTCGATTTTTTGCTCTGAAGCTGCTGTTTTTGGATTGAGAAAGGGGTTTATCCTCGAAGTAACTAGGATTCCGTTTCGGAATTTCGTGTAAACTAGCTCGATCTAGCAGAGGCTTAAGATAAGGTACGCGTCGATTCGTTTCCCCCTTTTTCAAATCTATGCTCAGGTGGAAGTTTCAGCGGCTGAAAATCTTCCATTTGATCTTCTCTCTCTCTCTCTTCTCTATTTTCGGATAACGAAACTTTCCCAGAAGAGTATGAAAATTGATTGATTGATTTCAAAAGGCTAGTTTTTGATTTCTTTCTTTCTTGAGTCTCTGAACTGCTGAGTGATCTCGTGTGTTGAATCTGTTGATGTTTGTAGTTGCTGAAAGTGAAAGTTGAAGAAAAATAGTCGTCGATAGAGAGAGAGAGGAAGAGAGAGAAATGGAGGAAGGTCCTCAAGTCGCTGCTCCGATTGCAATTCACCATCCGATGGGGAGAAAGCGCGATCTTTATCACCAGCCTCACTGGCTTGTGCCGTCTCAGCAACCACAGCAGCAGCAGCCGAGGAATGACTGGAATCCGAAGATGTGGGAATGGGACAGCCAGAGATTTGAAGCTAAACCAGTAGAAGCGGAGGCTCTACACCTCGGAAACGGCACGCAGTTTGATGCCAATGCGAGGAGTAACAATTACAATAACAATAACAACGGCGGTTTGACTTACGAGGGAGAAGAAAGAGGCTTTGATTTGAATCTAAGCAGTGGTTTTAACGCCGTGGAAGAGACGGAGACGGCGACGCCGGTCGTAACCAAACCTAGCAAGAGGGTTAGGTCGGGATCTCCGGGGAGTGGAGGAGGAAACTACCCCAAGTGTCAGGTGGATAATTGTAAGGAAGATCTATCAATTGCTAAGGATTATCACAGAAGACATAAAGTGTGTGAGGTTCATAGCAAAGCTACCAAAGCTCTTGTTGGGAAACTGATGCAGAGATTTTGCCAACAGTGTAGCAGGTGAAAACATCTCCATTTAGCTCTTTAATCAATCTTTATGGTTTGGGTTCTTAAAAGATTGGAACTTTTGGCTTCTAGGTTTCATCTTCTTTCTGAGTTTGATGAGGGAAAGAGAAGCTGTAGGCGTAGATTGGCTGGCCATAACAGGCGGAGGAGGAAAACTCAGCCCGAGGAGATTACTTCTCGGGTTGCGTCTCCGGGGAATTGTGATAATGCCTCTAATAACGCTAATATGGATATTATGGCTTTATTAACAGCTTTAGCTTGTGCACAAGGTACTTACTTAGGCTCTGTATCATTCATTCTCCTCTCTGGTAATTTGGTTTTAGTTATGTTTAACGAATAATCGGTCTGCGTTTTGCAGGTAGGAACGATGCAACACCTAATGGGTCTCCGGCAGTGCCTCAAAGAGAGCAACTTCTTCAGATACTTAACAAGATCAATGCTTTACCTTTGCCTACGGATCTTGCCTCAAAGTTGAATAACATCGGAATCTTAGCCAGGAAAAATCTGGATCAACCTTCAGAGATGAACCCGCAAAATGATGTGAATGGGTCTTCTTCTTCTCCATCTACCATGGACCTACTTGCTGTTCTCTCGACAACTTTAGGTTCATCTGCACCCGAGGCCATTGCCTTCTTAACTCAAGGAGAGTTTGGTAACAAAGACAGCAATGATAAGACTAAGTTAAATACTTCTGACCACGCCACTACAGCCAATTTAGAGAAGAGAACTTTGGAGTTTCCTTTTTTTGGGGGAGGAGAGAGATCCGGAAGCAGTAACTTGTCTCCTTCTCAGGATTCGGATTCACGCGCTCAGGACACAAGATCTAGCTTATCTCTACAACTATTCACTTCTTCACCAGAGGATGAGAGTAATCCAACAGTTGCATCTTCAAGAAAGTATTATTCTTCTGCGAGCAGTAACCCTGCTGAGGAGAGATCACCGTCATCATCTCCGGCCATGCAGGAGTTCTTCCCGTTGCAGACATCTCCTGAAACCATGAGATCGAACAATTGCAAAAACACTAGTCCCAGTCCCAGTTTTTTACCCCTAGAGCTCTTTGGTGCATCAAACAGAGGAGCTGCTGCTTCAAATCCTAATTTTAATGTCTCCGGGAATCAATCTGGTTATGCTTCCTCGGGTTCGGATTATTCTCCTCCCAGCTTAAACTCTGATACTCAGGTATGCAGCTAGCCATACTCCCTTTGTAAACTAAATTCAACGCCTTAGCAAAGCAGGTCTGAAGCTACTTATATGTTTTTTTCCAAACAGGACCGCACCGGAAAGATATATTTCAAACTACTTGGTAAAGATCCTGGTCAGCTCCCTGTGACATTGCGAACCGAGGTGATAACTCCTGAGGCATATTCTAACAGTCTTGAAATATAAAAAAGTTATTGGTTTCTCTCCCTTAAGTCCTCACAGTGGCCATCTCTTAATCTCAGATTTATAGCTGGCTTTCTAGATTTCCATCAGATATGGAGAGTTATATCAGGCCTGGATGTGTTATTCTATCGGTCTATGTGGCAATGTCAGCTTCTGCTTGGGAACAAGTGGGTGAATTTGCTTTTAGTCATTGGTTAATAGTATTTGAAATTACTAAGGAGCTGATGTGTTTTATATCTTCTGTTTTCAGCTTGAGGAAAACTTGGTGCCACGGGTCAGTTCTTTGGTTCAAGAATCAGATTTTTGGAGCAACACAAGATTCTTGGTCAACACTGGCAGGCAGCTCGTGTCATACAAACATGGTGGGTGCTCATAGTCTGGTGCTTCTGTGTCTGTTGGCGCATGTAATCTGCAAGATATTAACTTCTTAATTTCTATGCAATGTTACAGGTAGTATTCGTCTGAGCAAATCTTGGAGAACTTTGAGTTCACCAGAGCTGATCACGGTGTCGCCTTTGGCTGTTGTAGCCGGTGAAGAAACAACTTTGATAGTAAGGGGTAGAAGCTTGACTAATGATGGAATCAGGTAAACCCATTTTTGTAGGGATCTAAATACTTTCTTGCATCTCTTTTTGTCTCTAAGCTTTATGGTCATGCTGCAGTTTTCGTTGTGCGCATATGGGTACTTACGCGTCAATGGAGGTAACTGGAACAGAACATAGGAGAACCAAATTTGACGAGTTAATTGTAAATAACTTCAAAGTCCAGAGTGCAAGCCCTGGTTCTCTAGGACGCTGTTTCGTTGAGGTAAGTGACGACTTTATAGTTGTTTTTGGTAGATCCTGGTTTTTGGAAGTTGTTGGATTAAAAGTTCTTATTATGTCAAAACAGGTGGAGAATGGGTTTAGAGGTGACAGTTTCCCTTTGATAATAGCCAATGCCACGATTTGCAAAGAGTTGAATAGCCTTGAAGACGAGTTTCAACCAAAAGACGTAACAGAGGAGGAACAGACACACAACTCAGACCGTCCAAGATCAAGAGAAGAAGTTCTTTGCTTCTTGAACGAGCTTGGCTGGCTATTTCAGAGGAAATGGACATCTGACATTTATGGAGAATCCGACTTTTCCCTCCCTCGCTTCAAGTTTCTGCTCGTATGCTCTGTCGAAAGAGATTACTGTTCTCTCATAGGTACTCTCCTGGATATGATGGTAGAGAGAAATCTAGGAAAAGACGGTCTGATGAACAAGGAGTCCTTAGAAATGCTGGCTGAGATTCAACTATTGAACCGCGCTGTCAAAAGGAGGAACACGAAAATGGCTGAAACGCTGATTCGTTATTCCGTTAAACCTGCTGCTAAAACGTTCATCTTCTTGCCTAACATCAAGGGACCTGGCGATATCACTCCTTTGCATTTAGCTGCTTCTACATCTGGCTCTGAAGATATGATTGATGTCTTGACTAATGATCCACTAGAGGTAAAGTTTCTAAATTTAGAACCCAACCTCTTGTCTTCTGTTTCAGTAACCTGAGTGTTTGCACTTTGTTTCTGGTTTCAGATTGGATTATCGTGCTGGAATTCCCTAATCGATGCAAGTGGACAGACCCCATTTAGCTATGCTGCAATGAGGAACAACCACAGTTACAACACCTTGGTGGCTCGTAAACTTGCAGACAAAAGAAACGGTCAAGTATCTTTGAACATCGAGAATGGGATCGATCAGATTGGCTTGAGTAAGAGACTAAGCTCAGAGCTCAAGAGATCTTGCAACACATGTGCAAGCGTGGCCCTAAAGTATCAGAGAAGGGTTTCGGGTTCAAATCGTTTGTTTCCAACTCCGATCATTCACTCGATGCTTGCGGTTGCAACAGTCTGCGTTTGCGTCTGCGTGTTTATGCACGCTTTCCCAATCGTTAGACAAGGATCTCACTTCAGCTGGGGAGGTCTTGATTATGGCTCGAGTTAAAAAAAATTACAAAAGGTTTGTATAATTAAGTGTTGTTAATTAGTAACTTTGGGTTTCACAAAATAAGAAGAAAATGTGGTGAAGGAAACTGAGAAACAAGAGGCAAAGTTGAGAAAACCCAAAGACATGTGGATTATGGACATTGAAGAGATGGAATCACTCTTGATGAGCCAGAGAGTACAGAGAAGAAACTGGTTCGGGTCAGAGCAGAGATAGCTTCAACACCTGAGTTTTTTTTTATATATTTTGGCTAATTATGTTGGTTTCCTTATTCTGCTTAATCACGCGTTTAGTATTTATTTTTCTCTTAACAACACAGAAGCTGTGGCTACTTGGTGAATCTGGTTTCTTTTGGGGGTTATTATATCTGTAGAGCTGTGGAAGTAGTTGAAGAATGCTGTACACTATTAATGTAATACGTTTTTTTCTCAATGCTATGTGAAAATAGTATTAGGCTATTAGCCCCTCGTTAAACGTTTTGCTGTTTCTTTTGCTATCAACAACTAATTTATCATTGGCTACAAACGATCAAAGCGTATATGATTTGGTAACTAACTGCGGTTTCTGGTTATTTACGGCGGGAAAACGAAAATAAAATCTGGTTTTACGATTTGGTTCGGTTCGTAATCATACATTTTATACGTCGAAATCTTGGTTTCACGTGAGAAGACCACAAGGGTCACGTGAGTCACGTGCTATTTGACTATTGTTCAGGTCGACCGGACCAACATTGCTTTAACCCTTCTTCACCTTCTTCCCACAACTGTCCCAAAGTTTCTTTATTTTTCACTTTTTCAATACAAACAAATCGGAAACAAAAAAAACTAATATCTTTTTGTGGACTTGGAAGGAGATAAGATCGCAGAAAAAAAGGAGCGATTCGTCAACTTTTCTCCCAACATTTTGAACAATTAGTGGTTTATGTTTAACGTTTTATTGATAGCTACTAACTGCACCTTACGTGGATCACACTTCTCTTTTTATTTATTATCTCTTCACGATATTCCATATAATTATTTATTCAGTCTCTTTCTCGAGTTTAATACATTACGTTTCTGGATAAACTCATACTAATATATTAAAATCTTGACTTGTTGGTCTGCCAATTCGTTTTTTTCTTTCGATTCTTGTCCACCAGATAAAAAGAACGAAATTTCCTTTGTTAGATAAGTAAGTGTACAAGACTTTTAACTCATTACTTTCAATAGCCTATTAGATATGCCGAATATAGCAGACATCCAATCAAATTATTATGCAATATACAATATCTGAGAAGAAAAGAGAATATAAAGAAGCACCAACTATATAATTACATACATTTTAGAGTTTCGAATTTTCACGCAATCGCAATGAGCCGTACAGATACTGTATATTCTAGATCCTTATAGATTGACTTTTGTCCGTAGAATCTAACAGTTTTAGTAACCACTTCAAAAGAAGCAACTCACACTAGCTGATAAAAGTTTTGGGATGACGATCGCTGACCCTAGGATTATAAAAGGTGGCATATGTAACAGTAAGCCCTCACTCAACATCTCAATCCGACGGTCTAGGATTGTCATGTGGGTACAAAGCAGAAAAGAACAAAGCGTGTGCCACGTCAGAGATTGTCCGAGAAGAAGCTTTTTAATCCAACGGCTCTACGATTCAGTTCTGTCTCGTCTCTTGTCCGTCCATCTCTCTGGCTCTTCACCTCCAGCCACGCGTCCTCTCATTTCTGTTTTGACTTTTCACCATATTCATTTAAATATCTTCTCTTAAAAATATAGTACTAGTAGTTTATTTCCTAGTTATATTACTAATTTAGTACTCTTGTACATCCACTAATTTCGGCTGTTTTCACTAAAATGGTAAATTTACCTAACGAATAAACATATAAATATATTGAATTTCATAGGAAAAATATTCCACATTGTGAATGATGTGGGACCGAATAATGTAAGTCGGCTTGATATTCTGAAGGCGCAAACGACAAGATACTTTTTTGGCCAAACAAATTAAAATCATTCATCATCATTTGCGAGCAATGACTCAAAAAATTTCAATAATACTTTTCTTTAAGTTCCTTTACTTCTGGGGACACACACATGTGCACTTCACTTATACGTGTGTATCTCTCATGGACTTAAAAAGAAAATTAGAGAAACTGATTTGTCAAATAGATAATATGGCCAAAGAAAGTAATTAAAAGATAACTACAAAAACCCAATGGTTGCCAAAAAAAAAAAAAAAACCAATTAAAAAGGGATATTAAATGATTTTCATGTGAATTATAAAACCTCTGAAAATTACCGTGACCGACTCCAAACCTCATTTTCAAGCTATAGCAGCCGCCTCCCCCACTAACTAAAATCTTCTCTTCTTAGTCTTTTCAATCAAAATCTGTTGTTTCTTCATCACACTTGAAAATCTGGCTGCCGAAAACCACAAGAGCTTTGTGTCCAATAAGACCAATTACAAGCAACTCATGGTGATTTATTAATTCCCTCCTTGTTAAACTCTCTGTTTTTCCCCTTCAAATTTTCTCCGCAGATTCTTATACTTCCCTTTAACTGGTCCCAAATTCTCCAGGGACCAATGATGAGAGCACATGAAGAAGAAGAAGAAGAAGAAGACTATTATCTAAGTCCACCATGGCTAATACCAATGCTAAGAGCAAACTACTTCATCCCTTGTTCGATTCACGCCAACTCCAACAAAAGTGAATGCAACATGTTCTGTCTTGACTGCACTTCAAATGCCTTTTGCTCTTACTGTTTGATCAACCACAAAAACCATCGTGTCCTTCAGGTTTTTCTTCATCAAAATCTCATTTTGTCTTTCTTTTTCCCCCGAAATTCACACAAGGTAATAAGAAATTGGAATTTATCTGCGTATGTAGATACGAAGGTCGTCGTACCACAACGTGGTGAGGGTCAACGAGATTCAGAAGTACATAGACATATCTTGTGTCCAGACATATATAATCAACAGTGCAAGGATCGTGTTCTTGAACGAAAGGCCTCAGCCAAGAATCGGCAAAGGCGTTACAAACACTTGTGAAATCTGTTGCAGAAGCCTCCTTGATTCTTTCCGCTTCTGCTCTCTTGGTTGCAAAGTAATACTCTCTTCTCTGTTTTCATCAATCTCAAAGTTTTGATCTTTCGTTTATTAAAACTATTAATTTATAAACCCATTACTATGTGATCATCTCATATAAACTCAGAGCATGAATGATTGATTGTGAATATCCTCTGTTTTCGTTTGGAATATAATGACCATATTGACCTTTTGCTTGGTGACTCAGCTTGGAGGGATGAAGAGAGGAAATGAAAGTCTAAGCTTCTGTTTGAAAGGGAAGCACGGGAGAGAGTATGAAGTTGGCTCGGAATCTGATGAAGCGACCACACCGACTAAGATACGCAAGACGTGTGCTTTCAGCCGTCTGATGAGCGGTCTCTCCATCTCAGCCGTTAAATGCGATTACTTTTCAGGTGATCAACGGTCTCTGAGCTCCGGTGATGATCTTTCTCCGGGAACGCCGCCGATATATAATCACCGGAATTCAAGCAGACGGAAGGGCGTTCCACACCGTGCTCCCTTCTGAAAATTAACTAAACTAACTACACTTCCGAAGATATAGGAGTAAATAATATAAGAAAGCATATAGTCATATACTTCATATTTTGTTTCTTTTGTTTATATTATTAAAAAAAAAAAATAGATGTATACTTGAAAGGATATATGGTCGTGGTATGTTATTTGTATTGTATACCGGCGTATTATCGTCGCTATAAAATAGCTTGCTATTTCTGCTCTCTTGAGTTCTCTGGTCGAGTCGCAAGAAAGCTAACAACAATATAGAAGAGCAGTAGAAGAAGTTGGGAGAGAGTTGAGAGCTTCAAAAGAGCAACTTTCAAAATCTAAGGTTGTAGACTTGTAGTAACTAGTCAAGCTCTCACAAGCTAGTTAAACGGAACGTAACGTTTTAAGCCCACTAATGAATTAATGATAACAAAGTTAAAACATCTACTTTACAGCCCAATATAGGCCTTTTTGTGGACCGTCAATTTATATACCAAGAGTAAAGTCGTTGTGCGTGGTCATAAGCTGAACCAAAAACTAGGAAATTTGTTTTTTATTATACATTGAGCTGTACAAAAGTTTTCTAAACTTAGCTGATGCACGCGGAGATGATGAAGCAATAGCGTGACCGTTCTGACATTAGGCACACGTATAAACATTTTCTTGGTTTTCTTTGTTAGTTGTAATTTGTAAACGTATATACTTATTCACGTGTGTATTAAGCATTATCTATCTATATAATTAACAATCTTTGTTTTTTGGTCAAATTATTATTAACAATCTTAAGACGGAAGCAAGAAACTAAAATACCTTAATCGATTAGACTTAAGACTTCTAGCAATTGCCAAAATTAAAAATATGCAACAAGCGTGTTTTTACGAAAATCTCTCAAATTAATCGTTATTTGGTTTAATTAAATGACAATTAAGCTTTCAGCAAGCTGGTCGTTACCGAAATTTCGAGATATCTTCAAGTAGATGACAAAAACATTTACAATCAACTTGATATCAACTAAGACTTTTATGAACATTATGATACCACCAGTCACCAGAAGTCTCATCTCCAATCAATGAAAGTAGAGTCTAACAATTGCGAATAGACCAAAAATAAGCAATGCATAACGAATAGGAAGCAGTTTTTTTTTCATAAAACCACAAGAAACAACTAATTCACTTTTGACTATGTACTATAATATTTTCAAAACCGATATAATAAACGTCTGATAAATCTCATATATATTAATGTGAATGGTTATTTTATTTTACACCCTAATATCATTCTATTCATGTTTGAACAATCTCAACATAATGAAGTTTTAAACTCGTTGCTTATGTACAATAAGTTGTGGTTGCACACAAAAAATATACAATAAGTAAAATTGCTCATAGTCTTATATCAATGACACATATGGTGTTTCAATTGAACGCTAGACAATACAAATTATATTATATAATCAAAACATAGCTTAATTATTTGTTCCTACAAAACAAAAACAAACAAACTTTAAAAGAATATCACAGCATCGTGGTGTGATTGTTTAATTATTTGACCGTATATAGTCAAACTCTGGGGTCTGAATTACAGATTCGGGTCTTCGGAATTCGGAAATTGATATGATACTTAATCTGATCACTAGTATTGGGTATAAATAAAGTCAACGACTAAACACGGGTTTCCTTTGTGCTTACTCAGATCGATGTAATAATTAAATGCTTACGGTGTTCCTTGTATTTAGCTTCAGACTTGTTACTGAAAGTGGTTATGGACTCATCGTATAGAGTATATGTGTATATGTGGATAAAGTAGCTGTTAATTAGTTATGTAAATGGAGTTATGATCATTTAGTTGCACAAAATAAGGGGTTAGGATCATTTCAACAACTCCTTTGTTTTCTTGAAAGCCTTAAACTTTTTGGTCTTATAATTTTTCAATTTCGGAATCAGCAATTATAATATTTGTACACAGGTACATAGCATAATCGTATATTTCTAGCCGTAATACGTATCAAATTTTGATGAAATTGAATGCTTCTATTAGAGCAATAACTTTCATCACATTTTCAAAAGATCATGTTCCCTTTTTGTTTGGGTGAGGATGAAAGTATAATTAAGATATGAAATGATAACGTTCTTAAGAGCAACTGTAGTTTTATTCTTTTAGCAATTTAGAAGCATAGTTAAACGCACGAATGTCAACGTAATTAATCTAATCCAGACACACGTACTAGTTGCGAATTAAATATTGATTTGACAGCGAAGTGCAGTGCTATATTTACAGTAAATGATTAAGGTTTGTAAAACCCCTAGATTTATTTAATCTATCATAAACGTTGGTGTGAATATTTTAACCAAAAAACAAAAAAACGGTGTTTAATATTAGAGGGAAGAAGAAGTGTTTAATATTTTATACTCTAGAACTAAAAAACTGCCACCAACAAGGAAATTGATGGGATTTTTTTTTTTTCTTTTTCTTTTTTTGACTTTGAGTTCCTCTCATAAAAAGAAAAATCAAGTGAAAAATAAAATGTCCGACAAAATTGAAGAAGGTCCTTCGGAACAATATTTCCCCACTACTCTCTTTAAAGTTCTTCCTGTTTTCATATAACAAGGCAGCATGAGTAAAGTGTCTTTTTGTGATAAAAAAAACAGGGATAATGAGTTAATATTGCCCGTGATTAGATAATCTTATAGTCATAATTTTATGTGTTCTAAATTCTAATAACATGATTCTGTATAATTCGTACGAGTGATGTTTTGTACTATATATGTTTATTAATCTAGAATAACCTTTTTAGCTGTATTACACTAAAGATGATAAAAATAAAAATTGTTTTCCAATTTGTTCAACTCGGTTCATGAAAAGTGAATGATGGTGGTCCATACTCCATATCTACATATTTGTTCTCCTTATGAAGAAAGAAAATACAAATCTGCTCTATTGAATTGGCTCGTATTCTCTTATACGAAATACTACTTCTGAATAATATCATATTATCATTACCACCGTTACTTGGAAAACACATCACTGAATCCTTTAACAAAAAAAAAAAAGTAAACAAATTTGAGCATTCTTTTTGGTCGTACCCCACTTGGGATATTGATTAATTTATTTTTCTTTATTCAATCAACGTTGCATGGTGAGANGCTCATATCTCCCTATCAGAAATTGAATTTCGTTTTCAATTATTTTTAATTCAAAAACTAAGTAAATTACTTAGTTACCCTACCCAATTCAGCAAAATTACAGTTAATATCAGGATATTATCCACCCATCCAACTCTATTGGATCTAACCCAATGGATATAACTTAAAATATCTAAAAGTGGCAAAC
>OVBJ01001571.1:0-26669 GCA_900406535.1 Noccaea bulbosa | reverse complement strand
TAAGATATGTCGGGAAATCGATAATACTTTCACATCTATCAATTATCCTAAAATCAGATTCTAGGTAGCTAAGCTAGAATAAGCAATAAACACAGTCTAGATGAAGAACTCTAATGATTATCCTAAGCAATTGCAATTCTTCTTCAACCTTTGAAAAACCCAAAACCTAACAAACAAACTACTCAGACATGGTGATTGAGACAAACATCATGAAATAAGAAGATTGCATAAAAGAAATAAGATTAGAGATAAAGGAGTTCAAAACTTCTCTGAAGGAGTATGATCTCTCTCTCCCAAGCTCTGCTACAAATCTCTCTCAAGTCTCAATAGTAAATAAGATACATAGTAAAAGAAGCATAAACAATGGCTTATAAACCTAAAAACACGATTTGGGGCAGTTTTGCAAATAAGCAGAACTTTTGGGTCAAAGCTGTAATTCTTCCAAAGTGCAGGATTTTCGTCCTGTAGTGGGTGTCGACCGACACCAGACTGGTGTCGATCGACACCAATGTCTGTGAACGCCAATTAGTCTTGTTTTCCAGCAGAAATCCCCAAATAAGCTCCAAATAGCTCCAAATACATCTAGGACCTCTAAACACTAGAAAATACTCCAAAAACACTTAAAAGACTCTATAGGTAAGACTTATATCATGGTAAAAACCCATAAAAACCATGATATATCAATATGGTGATTTTTCCGGTGGATATACTGAGGGTCGCTACCTCGGCATAGATGGTTAGGGATGTTTATTTATTAGTGGCTGACGAGTCGCAAAATAAGTATCGAGTACTGGTGGTTGCTCGAGGGGATGGTGGTTCCCTATCTTTCTTATGGGGATGGTGGTTCCCAGGTGTGTCTCGGTATGAGCAGAGTGATAATGAGTTAAGAATATCGAATGTCTGAAAATGTGCGTATAACATAGGACTCGGTGGGGGTCTCGAGGATCAGGTGAGGATCTCTAGTGTAGGCCAATGTGTGCCGGGTTTTTTGTCTTTGGTAGATGTGTTGTTTGACGTCTTGGGTAGACGTGTTGAGTTATGATTCAAGGTCGAATCCAGAGCCGAAAAGTGGAGATTTTGGGGAGAGTTTCGAAGTTTGGAGCCAGATCGAAGTGCTGATCATCGTTGTGCATTGTTATCTCTATATTTTCCCCTTTTTAACCTGTTTTAGAGGTGAGTGCATGACCGTAGGCTCGCAAAATCTAGATCTATGAATTTGGTTTGTCTATGGGTTGATTGTCGTTGAGTTTATGGTTGAAGTTCATGAGGTTTATGTGTTATTTGGTGTGTTTGATTGTGGTTGTGGGAATTGTTTCGATTTCACCCTGAAGAGTATTATTGGCTGGGTTATTTGATTATTTATTTGAATTATTTGAATTATTTGATTATTTATTTGAGTTATTGTTGGTTGAGTTATTTGATTATTTATTTGAATTATTTGGGAATTGAATATTGTTGGTTGAGTTATTTGATTATTTATTTGAGTTATTGATTGAAAAGATCCGCTAAGTTGATTATTTAAAAAAAAAAAAAAAAAAACTGGTTGTTTCAAGAGGCAGCTCCTCTCTTCTTATTTCACGAACTAGGGATTCTCCCGCTAAACCAAACCAAACCGATGACTTAAAACAAATCGGTCAATTTTACAATTGCCGGTGTTGACTCGACACTGCTTGTGTCACTCAACACACTGCTTGTATCACTCGACACCACCTGCCGAACTAATAGAACCGCATAAAAATCCAACTAAATCGGAATCGATTTCCGATAACCGGTCGGTGTCGACCGACACACTCAAAACCAACTAATCAGAGCGATGTTTTTACAAATATTAACACAAGGATATCTTAACTTGTAGAGCGACCACACAACAATTAAACTAGAATATGCACAGCCGACCCAACACTTAAATATTCACTAGCCTCGTTATCTTTTAATCTATGCGTTATCGTGTTATGGGATTCATCATGACATCTTAGCCCACGTCTCTATCGAGATTGCACCGCCGTCTGCTAAAGTCACCGCCGCCGTCTCAATGTGCCGGCTCCGGCTGCTCCTAAAGAGTCGGAGTCTGGATCTGCTGGTTTGTTTTGTTGTGCTGTAGTTGTTTCACGTTTTCTCCGCTTGGTGTGTCTTGGATTGAAGAAGTTTCAGATGTTATGTTGGTTTAATCGTCCAGATCTGGTCAGATCTTGGTGTCCTTGAGGTTAGTGGTTCCGGATCTGGTAGATCTCCGGGTTAGCGTGGCTAATATCTCCACTTTATCTCCTCTTAGCATTTAGATTTGGCTATAGATCTGGTTTTTCACTCTCTGTCTTTGGATCAGCTGTTCGTGTTTCGTTTAGCTTTTGGGGCTTTCCTGTGGTTCAGGTTCCCCTCTGGTTCGATCCTTCCCGTTTCCCATTGCTGGAGTTCGGTGTTGTCTGGTTGGGTTCCTTGTTATTGCTTTCCTTTCTGATCGAGAGCTCTTCTCTTCTCTGGTGCTTCTATCGAGGCGAATTTCTGTCGTTTCCGACATCGCCGTATCCGGGAGTCAGTTCTTTGGCCGGGTTATGAAGTCAGGTTTGTTGAGTGGAAAGTTTTTTCGGTGGTGGTTTAGTGTTCTGTGTCTCCATAGTTTGCTCCCTGTCGCTACTTTCGTCTGTTCGAGAGCTTTTCCACATTGAGTGCTTCTGCCAGTTTGGACTATTTGGCGATTGGGAAGGCTAGTGTTGTGAGTTGATAGGTAGTTTGTGTTTCTTCAGGTTACGCTCCTACGGTTTGAGTTCTTCAAGGGTTCTCCAGAAGCTTGTAAACCGTTTTGGTTGCTGTTTTAGTTTGAGTTGGGTGCTGTGCTTCATTTCTTTTATTCTCTAAGTGTCTTCTTCTATCTAATCCTTTAGCTCCAATGCGTTTGAGTTTGTAATAGTTCTATGTCTCTCAGGTTATTTGGAGCTTAGTTCCCCTAGTGTGGGCTTGTTTTCCGGGGATTTCGTGTTATCCATCGGCTTTGTTTGTTTGGTTGACGTCTAATGTCTTTGTAACTTTCGATTTTTATAATTCTAGATGAAAAAAAAAAGAAAAAAAAAGCCCAAGTCTCTTTTCTCTTGCACTCTGAAAACTTGTATGTGGCCCATATGGCCCAAGTGAAAAAATTCAATAGTTTTATGTACGGTTCATGTAAGGCAATCGAGACGTAGCAACGACAAAAGGCACATAATTTCGCATCATTTTGTAACATGTTTTGCTGCACATTTACTGCAACAGCAAAAGGTACACAATTTCGCATCATTTCGGTTTACTGTTGGATATCTCTCTAGATATGGTAATTTCGCATCTTCCTCTGTCTTAATGACATAACAAAACTTATATTAGCTGGGCATATGTACTTGTTACCCGCTCGATACTTGCTACTTGTCTTGTACTTGTCTTGGAAAAGCAAATACTCGTATAAGACAAGTCGGGTAACAAGTATCAAAATCTAAATACCCGCAAATATAAGTTGGAAATCAAGTATCATAATTTTCTTAGATATCCACCCCGTATTTACTTGACCTGTTTCCATAATGCAAAAAAAGTGTTTGTACTTGGCTTTCAAAAATTAATACCTTATAAAAGTGTCTTAAAACATGAAAGCCCATTTTAATTTGAAAAAAACTAAAATGTTACTAGTCCATTTGTTTGGATATGAAAAGTCCAAACTTAAAAAACTTATTTTTTCAACGGCCCACATTGACTTCATCCGACAACAAGAAAGCCATCTATTTCCGGCTTTACCTTGATCAACCCACTATGCTTTATGATCTTTCTATAAACTCTTGAACATGTTAGTATAAAACATGTGATATCAGAGTCGCCAAGGTTGTCTCTACGGATACAAAGGTTTGATTTTTGTTCAGTTTTATTTTCTCTCTGACTCTGTTAATTCATCCATGACCCTCACATACTCACATTTACTTATTTTTCGTGGAAAAATGACTCTAAATAACTGACAGTAACATATATCTTCTCTATCGAACATCATGATTTGTGTGTTTTCTTTACAATTCATTTGTTTAACTACGTGTTGCTTCTGAATTGCTCTTTTCTATTTTCTGGGGAGAATGATTTTAGCATATTATATTTTTGTTTAACTTTATGTAAGGATTGTGCTTAGTGCATGTAATATTCTGCTTAAATAGCTTCGTAATTCTTTCCACGAATTTTAACTTATGTTCTGAATCACTGTTTTATATACCCTCAAAGTTAAACCATTAATGTATTTTAAAATGTGTGCTAGGGAATTAAGAGGAGAAAAAAAGCTAAAAAGCTTCCACGGATTATGAATGGTAAAAGGCCGGGGAACAAGATTAGGCACGTTGGAAAAGATTTTCATACCAATGCTTGAGATCGTATAAATGGTTGGTACATGGGTAAATTGCTTTTCGTATATGGTTTGGTCATTTAGTGCCAACGACTCTAACAGACTTCACTTCACATCACATGTATCTAGAACGGAAAATATATACAAGTTTAAAGACTACAGTATGAAACAAAGAGGGTTTTTGCTCTTCTCAAGTATTTTGCGATCAGTTTGATTATGTTAACCAAATATCGTTCATGATAAGGCATGTCGTCGTTCAAGGCCAACGAAAAGAGGAAGCCAAAACTGATTAAACACAAATTATAACGCCCCGTCCTCTCTCGGCCCGTGGACCCCACCCCTGTCTGACGGTCGGTCCGTTATTTTCCCGAGGCACGGAGAACGTATTTACTATCCCTGCAATCATCACCCCACCGTTTCCCGTGTTTTTTCCTAACACACACGGTTTCGCAGAGGACTTCCCGAAAGGTCACCCATCCTTCCATTACTCCAGCTCAAGCACGCTTAACTCTGGAGTTACTTATGGGCCTTTGACCGAAAAGGTAAGTGCACTATGATGACATAGGTAGCCAAATCAATTCTTTTAACCTCTACTCATTTTATTACAACTCGGGATGTTACACAAATAATCAGAGAAACGATTTCAATCAGTGTAGCCACAAACGAAAGAAATCTGAAAAAGGTACAACACAACTAAGTGATGAAAATGACCTCTCCTCCTTCGCCTTCGTTTTGTTTATTCATGTCTTCCCAATTATGTGAGTGCGAGCGTTCAAATTTGAACCGAGTCCAAGATAATCATCGACTTGGAGGGTCGGATTCAGTTAAAGAAGCATCACCCCAGATGTCTCCTGCAGCTAATAGCTCATCTCCTCCTGCGGAGAGGTCTTCGGACAAGATCCCTGGTCCCACTCGTGTGGTCTCACCTCAGAAGAAATAGTCCAAACTCTTCTCCGAATAGTCTCAGCTTGAGGAAATCGGAACTCCTACTCAACATGTTTCAGGAGCTCCATTTGTCCTTATACCTGATGAAAACTTGGAAGCCGCCAGAGAGGAATTCAAAGACTTCATATTTGCAAGGTTTCATGGTCAATGTCCTTCGATGGGAAGAATCATTGGAGTTCTAAATGCTGTATGGGCGCGATCTGGTCCAAGGATCTTTGTTCACTGCATTGGTCCAGTGGCGCAGCGTATGGATCTGTTTTGTAGCTCGATAAAGAGTTCTTTCGAAATCTTGAGACCTACTCTTGCTCAATCAAGGGAATTGAATCAAACCTTGAGACCAAGCTTCCTGTTTTGATGAACTTAATCGAATCAAGACAAGGATTTCAGAGCAAAGACTCTTTTATTAAACTTCAAATCTGATCCTCAGAAGAGGAATTACATCGACTTAAATAAGAAGCATCAAGGTCGGTCACAGACGACTTTCCTTCTTCAAAAATAAGAAATAATAAGATAGTTAAAAGGAAATATGCTAAAACAGAGTATCGTATAAGAAGCAAACTAAACTCAAGACCAAAACCGGTTGCTTGTGAAGAAAGGCATTAAGATGCTACATCAGGACTCCCTGGGTTAGAAAGATTCGTCCCTGAATCTGGAGTAGTGAGTGACTGAGTGGGGCATGGTAACGTGACAAGTATTTGACATTGAAGACATCAGAAGTACGAACATCAGGAGGAAGACGAAGGCGATAAGCATTATCATTGATACGCTCCAAAACTTCAAGAGGACCAATTTTTTTTGCTTTCAGCTTGTTGTATGCATGAGCAGGCATGCGATCTCGGGTTAAGCCTGCCCAAACGAGGTCTCCTACTGAAAATACCAAACGTCGACGATGAGTATCAGCAGCAGATTTATACTTGGCGGTGGTAATGGCAAGATTCTCTTTGACTTTTACATGAGTGTCGAGGACAGTTTCCACGAAGGTTGCAGTATCACCATGTAGTCGAGTGCGATCAGGAAGAGTAGATAAATCGACTGGACCTCGAGGAACAAATCCGTAAATCACTTGAAAAGGACTATAACCTGAGCTGCGATTGACATCATGATTATGTGCAAACTCGGCTTGTGGAAGCTTAGAATCCCAACTCTTGATGGAATCACCAACTAAACAACGCAAAAGATTACCTAAAGATCGATTAGTAACCTCTGTTTGACCATCAGTTTGAGGATGATAGGCGGTACTCATGTCGAGACTGGTGTCAAGAAGCTTCCAAAATGAACGCCAAAAGTGACCCAAGAAATGTGAATCACGATCGGAAACTATTGAAGCAGGCAGCCCATGTAAACGATAAATTTCCCGGAAAAACAGAGTCGCTACTTGAACCACATCCGTGGTCCGTTTGCAGGGAATAAAATGCACCATTTTAGAGAATCGATCAACCACTACAAAGATGGAATCAAAGCCTTTTTGAGTACGCGGAAGACCCATCACAAAATCCATGCTAATATCTGTCCAATGTTGAGTGGGAATAGGAAGAGGAAGATACAAGCCTGCATTCGTTGCTTGTCCTTTGGATTTTTGACAAATAACACAACGTTCGACGAATCGTTCCACGTCACGTCGTAAGCACGGCCAAAAATAAGAAGAGGACACCAGAAGTAAAGTTCGATCGCGCCCAACATGACCCTCGTTATGAAGCTCAGAGATTAATTTCAAACGGAGGCTGCAGTCCGGAATGCAAAGCCGTGTGTCGCGAAATAAGAAACCATCATGACGAGTGTAGAGCTATGACGTAGCTGATTATGTTGCTGACCAAATCGGACCAAAAAAAGAATCGGACTCGTAAAGGTCTTTAAAAGAACTAAATCCTGGGACCGACACATGTAACACCGCCAATAATGTGTGTCGTCTGCTCAAAGCGTCGGCGACGCGATTACTTTCTCCAGAAGTATGTTTAATCACAAAGGTGAATTGTTCAAGATAAGCTATCCAAGAGGCATGCCGAGCCGAAACCTTATCTTGATTACCAATGTGTTTGAGTGCATCGTGGTCTGTTTATAAGACAAATTCTTTATGGAATAAATAGTGGCGCCAATGTTTAACGGCTTGAATGATAGCATAAAATTCCAGATCATATGTGCTATAGCGAATACGCGCACCAGCAAGTTTTTCACTGTAGAAAGCGATAGGGAGACCGCGTTGACTAAGGACAGCACCAACACCTAACTTCGATGCATCACAATGAAATTCAAAGACCAGAGTGAAGTCAGGAAGGGCTAGAATCGGTGCAGAACTCAGCTTGTCCTTGACTAAGTCAAACGCTGTAGAAGCTGCCGGCGTCCAAACAAATGTACCATTGCGACTGCAATCCGTAATTGGAGTCATAAGGCTGCTCAACTGCAGGACAAAACGCCGGTAAAAAGATGCTAGACCATGGAAACTACGAGTCTCTGTAAGTGTTTTAGGGACCGGCCAAGAGCGAATGGCCTCCACTTTGCTGGGATCAACAGATAAGCCCTGAGACGAGACTATATAACCCAAAAACTGTACTCCAGGCGAACCAAACTCACATTTCTTCAAAGTTGCAAAAACCTGTTCACGTCTTAATACTTCAAGAACCTCCCGTAGATGAATCAAGTGAGCTTCAGTGGTTAAACTGAAGATCAAAATATCATCAAAGTAGACAACCACAGATTTACCAATGAAGGGACGCAGGGCTTGATTTATGACTCTCATAAACGTACTTGGTGCATTAGATAATCCAAACGGCATGACCAACCACTCAAAAAGACCTTCTCGAGTTTTACAAGCTGTCTTCCATTCATCTCCAGGACGAATACGTATTTGATGATAGCCGCTCTTCAAATCAAGCTTCGAGAAGATGGAAGCTGTTCCAATCTGGTCCAATAAATCGTCCAAACGAGGGATGGGAAAGCGATATCGTACTGTGATTTTATTAATAGCACGGCTGTCAACACACATCCGCCACGTCCCATCTTTCTTTGGAATAAGTAGCGCTGGTACAGCACAAGGGCTCAAACTTTCTCTCATAAAACCTTTAGCAACTAAATCTTCAACTTGACGCCTTAACCCTTCATGCTCACTAGGGCTCATACGATAATGTGGACGATGTGGGAGTAAAGCATCGGGAACCAAATCTATCCGATGCTGAATATCACGTAAAGGAGGCAAACTGCTGGGAAGATCCTTGGGAAAGACGTCAGAGAATTCGTGAATTAGGCCAGCAAAAGTCGGAGCAAGCTGAATAGGCGATGAAGTCGACGAGGCTGTTGTAAGAAGAACAACAACTAAAAACCTGCTGTTCGCATTTCTTCTTCAAAAGGTGCTCTTTGTAATAACAAAACAGGAGATGGTGGAGGGCAAGGTGATGTTGGTAGAGAAGGTTTTAGAGTAAAGCTGCGGTTATGAAAAGAGAAGGTGTAAGTGTTCAGAAATCCATCATGCTGAACTTTGCGATCGAATTCCCATGGCCGACCAAGGAGAAGATGGCAAGCATCTATGGGAGCTACATCACAGTAGAGTTGATCTTTGTAGGCATCACCGATAGAGAAATTTACCAAGGCTCGACGAGTAACACGCAATTCGCTCCCATGCTGTAATCCGAATAATTGGTAAGGATATGGGTGTGCTTCATCTTCTAACTCCAGTTTTTGAACTGCTTCTGCTGCAATGACATTGGCACAACTACCATAATCAATGATGAACTTATATACCTTACCATTAATCGTGCAACGAGATTGGAAGAGGTTGGTTCTTTGTGACAAGTCTTCGTGTTGTCGAGGGGCCAAACAAGTTCGGCGTAACATCAACAGGTGGCCCGTGTCTCCTTCTAGTTCAAAAGGTTCGTCAACAATTTCTTCATCTGCCTTAATTACTATTTCCACGTCACGACCGGAAGTATCAAGTAAAAGACCATGTTTGTTACGAGAGGGACAAACGGATTGTCGATGACCTATTTCACCGCAAGTAAAACATCTGAGGGTGACTGGACGACGCGGCACATCTGCAGGGATCAGCGCTGTTTCTGGTTTCGAGAGTGGAGTTTCTGGTGAAGGCACAGGCGAGACAAAACTGGAAACTGCACGAGGAGGACGCGCAGAGCTCCATGAAGAGGAATTAACTCTAGTTTGAGTTTCGACAGTGAGAGCCTGTTGGTGAGCTTCGGCGACGGATAAGGGACTGAATAAATTCAATGTGTGTTGTATGTTTTGTCGCAATCCACCTGTGAAACGAGCAACCAGCTGTTGTTCTGAATCTTGCAAATCAATTCGGGTAGTGAGCTGAAAAAATTCAGTAGCATAATCCTCAATAGATAGAGAACCTTGGCGTAAATTTTGCAATTTCTGGAACTTGAGATGCTCATAATTATATGGTAAAAAGGTTTTTCGCATCTTGGACTTAAGCTTCTCCCATGATACTATCTTTGATTTTCCTTCTCTAGCACGAGAGCTTTTGAGCTGTTTCCACCAAGCGGATGCTCTGTTCCGAAAACGCATGGTAAGAACAGGGACACAACGATCAAGTGGTACACGTTTAAACTCAAGGACCTCTTCAACAGTCACAATCCAATCGAGTAGTTCTTCAGGTGATTGTCCTCCATGAAACTCTGGAATTTCTAATTTAAATCCACTCTCCCACCGTAAATCGTCGTTCTCAGTCTTGTCTTGAACGTGTTGGTTTTGCAAGGCAGCAAACGGATTCTCGTCGTCGTCAGGTGCGTGAGATTCTTCGTCAAACATAGCAACGTGCTCGACTACGGTAGGTCGCTGTGTGGCAAGCGTTTGTAAAGCTGTAGTCATCAGACGCATCTGTTCCTGAAGATCAGTGAGGACTTCGCGAGTGAGCTCCTCCGAAGTTGGAGTAGCGACTTTCTTCTGGCGAGGCATCGAAAAACTTTTTGGGGCAAAGGAGCGTAGCAAAGCTCTGATACCAACCTGGCGCAGCGTATGGATCTGTTTTATAGCTCGATCAAGAGTTCTTTCGAAATATTGAGACCTACTCTTGCTCAATCAAGGGAATTGAATCAAACCTTGAGTCCACGCTTCCTGTTTTGATGAACTTAATCGAATCAAGACAAGGATTTCAGAGCAAGACTCTTTTATTAAACTTCAAATCTGATCCTCAGAAGAGGAATTACATCGACTTAAATAAGAAGCATCAAGGTCGGTCACAGACGACTTTCCTTCTTCAAAAATAAGAAATAATAAGATAGTTAAAAGGAAATATGCTAAAACAGAGTATCATAAAAGAAGCAAACTAAACTCAAGACCAAAACCGGTTGCTTGTGAAGAAAGGCATTAAGATGCTACATCATCCAGGAACTTATCTTCTTTGAGTGCCAAACTCGAGAACGAAGGACCTTCTCCTAAGCATGAACGCATGGAACATTGCGGGATTGCCTATGTTTGTAGCTCCATGGTTACCGGATTTCACTCCAGATGAGTTATCTCTATCCACAGCGATCGTTCCAGTGGAACTTCGTAATGTTCCCTATTTGCTCTTTAACAGTCAAAGCTTGAGCAGAATAGCTACCGCAGTTGGGAAGCCGGTTTAGTTAGCACCGGAAACAGAGCGGAAGGAAAATTTTGAAGTTGCTAAACTATATGTCCGAGTTGATCTTACTAAGGATGTTCCAGACACAGTTGTTACCGGTTTCACAAATGGTAGGGAGGTTGAAGAAAAAGTCACATACCCTTGGCTTCCTCTGAAATGCAATTTGTGTGGGAAATATGGCCACACAAGTCCCTCGTGCTCATCTGGAAATGCTCAGGCCTCGGCTGATAGGTCAAGGTCCCCATCACCTGCTGCAATCCAGAAAGATGTCGGGGGTACTCGTAATGGGAGAGAATATAAAAAAACGTTCTCGCTCTAGGCGTCCTACTTCCCCACTACCAGAGACAAAAGACTACGTTGGCTCCACTCAGTCCGTGGAAGAGGAAAAAGTGGAAGCACCAGGTGCTTTGGTTAATGGAGAGAAAGCTCCTAAAGAGGATATGATCATTCAGGACTCAATAATTTTGGCTAACGAAACTTCATATGTGCTTTCTACTGAGAAGCAGGAAACAGAGAAGGTTAAGACTGGACTTGATCAGAAATCAGGGTTACTGACTTCACGTGAGGTGACAGAATCTGGAGAGTTGGAAGCTCCTTTCTTCTTGGTTACAAACCGGAAGAGTGGCGGCAAGGCAAAAAAAAAACTAAATATAGTAAGTATGTTTTTTGGGTGGAATGTCAGAGGGCTAAATAGTGACAGACGCCAAACTATGACCAAGGCTTGGATTAATATCCATAGGCCACTTTTTGGAGCGTTCACTGAAACGCATATTCAAGAAATAAATGCCAAAAGAATTATAAGGGCTATTCCAGTTGGCTGGAAGTATTTTGGTAATTTTGGTCATCACGGCTCAGCACGCATTGTTGTAGTATGGGATCCTAGCGTGTCTGTTTTTGTATACAAGGCCTCAGCTCAGGCTGTTACTTGTGGTATCTATCTACCTGCGGAGAAGGTGTCACTTACAGTTACTTTCATCTACGCTTTCAATCTGCTGGAAGAGAGACAAGCTCTATGGGAAGAACTGGTGGATCTGAATAATACTACTCCTGTAGCTTCTCATCCATGGGCAGCTGTTGGTGATTTCAACCAGATCCTTCGCGTCAATCATCACTCCAACTCCGTTCAAGATGATATTAACCTCTCAGGCATCGAAGATTTCGCAAACGCTATGCAAGATGCTGACTTGTTTGAAGCCCAATATAAAGGCTTGACATACACTTGGTGGAATAATCAAGCTAAGAATCCCATATCAAAGAAACTGGACCACGCCTTGATCAACCAAGCTTGGTCAGCAGCATTTCCAGAGGCCTATGCCGACTTCTTGGAACCTCAACAATCAGACCATGCTTCTTGTCTATTCCGGGTCCCGTCACTTTCTAGAAAGCATTGTAAGCCTTTCAAATTCTTTCATCATATTATTGACTTACCCTGTCAGGGAAGCCTGGAAATGTGATGACATAGTGGGATCTAACCAATTCAAGCTTGCTAGATCCTTGAAACTGTTGAAACCGGTGCTAAGGCAGCTTAACAAGCGCAACTTCAGTGGTATATCAACTAGGGTTAAGGACCAAGCTGCAAAGGTCGCTGAGCTCCAACGATTGCTTCTAACAAATCCACACCGAAATACAGCTCGAGATGAGCATGAGGCTAGAGTTCAATGGCAATCCCTGTTAAAGGCAGAGGAGAAATTTTATCGACAGAAGTCTCGAGTACGTTGGCTGAATCTTGGGGACAGGAATACTACTTACTTCCACAGAACAGTGTCTCAAAGAGCGTCAAAGAATCATATCCATTTTCTCAAGAACTCTCAGGATTTTGTGCTGTCTACACCTGAGGAGATCAAGAACCATTCTGCGGTGTACTTTGAAGAAGTAATTGGAAGCACAACTATGCCAACCTCACCAATCAAAATACCTCATTTACAGAAGTTGACGCAGTTCAGGTGTAGCGCTGAGCAAAAAGTGGAGCTTATCAAAGAAATAACAGAGGAAGAAATTAAGGCTACTTTGTTTGCTATGCCGTTCAATAAAAGCCCGGGTCCGGACGGTTTCTCAGTGGAAATTTTCAGATCGACCTGGGATATTCTGGGAGGTGATGTTGTTGCGGCGGTGAAAGCATTCTTCAGAAATGGCAGATTGCTAAAGGATCTGAATAATACCGCCATAACCCTAATTCCTAAGCAATCTGAAGCTTGTCGTCTAGGTGATTATCGACCTATAAGCTGCTGCAACCTTAGCTACAAGTTGATCTCCAAGATCATTGCTAACAGGCTGAAACCGGTGCTGATGGGTTACATAAGCCCAAATCAAGCGGCTTTCTTAAAAGGGCGCAGTCTTGGAGAAAATGTGCTTCTATCAACTAAGCTCATACGTAATTATGAGAAAGCAAGCTTCCCAAACAGTTGCATGCTTAAGGTTGATATACGCAAAGCGTTTGACACGGTCTGTTGGGATTTCGTTATGAAGCTGTTGGAGGCTCATGATTTTCCGCCCTTATTCTATTCATGGATCAAACAGTGTATCTCTACTCCTCGCTACTCTATTTCAGTAAGTGGCGAACTAGCAGGCTTCTTTCCAGGGAAAAAAGGACTGCGACAGGGAGACTCCTTATCATCGTACCTGTTTATTATGGTAATGGAGATGCTTTCTAGCCTGATGGATCAAGCTGTAGAAGACAGAAAAATCAGACTCCATCCCCAGTGCCTAGAACCTAAAATCACTCATTTATTATTTGCTGACGACCTGCTGGTTTTTAGTGATGGCTCTAGACACTCACTCACAGGTAATAAGGAGGTGATGGAATCGTTTAGGGACATGTGTGGACTAGACATGAATCCAGCCAAGTCAAATATTTTTGGGGGCTATTCAGATATTCAGATTGCGGTATTGAGCGGCATTTCGGGCATCAAAGTCGGCAAATTTCCTACGAGGTACTTGGGTCTACCTTTGAATCCAAAAAGAATCACTCTCTTCACCCTGCAACCATTCACCGAGAAGGTCACGAGTAAGCTCCAGTCTTGAACATCAAAAACTCTCTCCTTCGCAGGAAAAATTAGACTTGTCTCCTCTGTTATTTATGGGATGGTCAGTTTCTGGAGCTATGTCTTCTCTTTGCCTACGCAGTTTTACGAAAAGATTGACTCTTCGTGCGCTGCTTTTCTGTGGAAAAATAAGACAGATTCGGCTCGAGGATCGAGAGTTGCTTGGAGAGATATTTGTAGGCCAAAGTGTGAAGGAGGTCTCAGAATAAGGCTCTTGGAGGATTTCGAAAACGTTTTTCGCCTAAAACATATTTCGAATCTGTTCACTAATGCAGGCTCCTTATGGGTTGCTTGGGTGAATAAGCATGTTTTCGGGAGAAAGGGATTCTGGAGGACTGATGATGCAGCCCTCTTCTCCAGGTCCATTCGCAGTATGCTGCAAATAAAGCATTTGCTGATAGATTTCATGTGTTGCGAAATCAGGAATGGACAGAGAGCTTCTTTTTGGTATGATCATTGGACAGAGTTTGGTCCTCTGATAACTCTACTTGGGTCCACGGGTCCAAGACAGTTAAGGTTACCTATGGGAGCAACTGTTATCCAGGCCGTCCGTGAAGGTAATTGGAACTTACCTAATGCCCGTTCAGATGGCGCACGGGAGCTCCAGATTCTGCTCACCTCTATCCCGCCACCAACAGAGATGTGTGGCCCTGATATCTTCCTTTGGGTAAATACTTCAGGTAATTTTGTTCCTTCTTTCTCTTCAAGAGCAACTTGGGATTTGATTAGGGAAAGAACTTCTATTGTTACTTGGAATGGAGTGGTATGGTTTAAAGAGGAGATTCCTAGATGCTCATTTATCTCTTGGTTAGTGCTAAAGAAGAGATTACCAACAAGGGATAGGCTGAGACGTTGGGGCCTATCAATCCCACTGGACTACGTTCTCTGCTCCACCGGTATAGGTCCCACGACCATCTCTTCTTTGAATGCGAATTCTCTACCCAAATATTGAATTCCTTCACTGCACAGTTCCGTTTTCCTCAGCAAATCATGAGTGATTCAGCTGCATCTTTCATTGCAAATGATCGTACTCTCTCGTGTTCAAGTAAAGGTGTAATCATAAGGCTTCTCTTCCAAGTGACGATTTACCTTATTTGGAAGGAACGTAATCTGAGAATCTTCTCCTCCACCTCCGCAACAGTGGAGTACTCAGTTCGTGCAGCAATCGACCAACTGCCTTCTCTCTTTCCCAGCAGCAAGTCCAAGTGCATCTTTGATGCAGGAGACGGTTACGATACCTAATCCATTCTACCTTACAAGTTCTTTCTAGATATTTTCCTTTTTACATATTTTCCTTTTCTAATTAGGATTCTAGTATTTCTCCTTATTTCTAGGAATTACCTCTTTTATGCATTAGGCTTTCTCTATAAATAGACTCCTAGGTCATATGTTTTAGGAACAACTTTCATCATATTGATCAATCAAAGTCTTCGAGTTTTCGAGCTTTACCTTTTTCTGGTGGATTCCAGAGTTTTTCTTCAAGTTTGTCGCTTGCGAACTTGAGTCTTCAATTCCAAGACCAACGCTTGTTGTCTTGGTGCATTCCGACTGCGTCAAGTGGTATCAGAGCAAGGCTTTCTCCTTCTCTTTTCGAAGCTTGAACAGCTATGGGTGATCGACCGTTAACCGGAGCCGACATGAAAGGTTTAAGAGATGAACTCGTCAATTTAAACACTCAGATGGTGAACCTGTTGATAGCGTTTAACTAATCAGTTTGCGGCTTTACCCCAGCAGATTGCTAACGCAATACAAGGAGGAGGAGAACAAAGGGGACCAGATCAGAATGACCAAGGCGGAAACAATCAAGGTGTTGTCCAACCAATTCAGGTCCAGCAAGGTGAAAACAACCTACAGCCTGTTGGAAACAATTGACTGCCTGTTAGGAACAATCGACAATAAGATAGGCGTAACCGTGTTGTCGTTGGCAATTCCAGCTCGGAGGAGGACTCCGAAGAGGGAGCTGAAGAACAAAGGAATCAACGAAACAACCATGATTACCGAGTAAAAGCTGATATTCCCTTGTTCCATGGGACTATGGGAGTAGAGGAATTTCTCGACTGGAAAATTGATGTTGATCTATTCTTCGATGTTATGGAAGTCCCGGAGAATAAACAGGTTAAGATGGTGGCAATCAGGTTAAAGAAGACTGCTGCTGTTTGGTGGGATAAATTGGTTATCCAAAGGCAAAGACAGAGGAAGGGTCCCGTTAGAACGTGGCGTCGAATGAAACAACTGATGATGGAGCGTTTTTTGCCAGAAGACCACGAACAGATTCTCTACAAGATGTACATTGATTGTGTTCAAGGAAATAGAACAGTGACGGACTATACGGCTGAGTTCATACGTTTCTCTGAACGTAATGACTTAAATGAAACAGAAAATCAGAATGTGGCTAGGTACATCAGTGGTTTAAAGGGCTCTCTTCAAGGAAAGATAGGGTTACAAACTGTATGGACGGTGCAAGAAGCCTCAAGTCTAGCTTTGAAAGCAGAATTGATGGAGAAATCATCTTGGGGATTCTCAACCTTCAGGAATCCCTTGGTTCAGAACAGTTCCGAACCAGTTGGAAAGAAAAACAAGGGCTTAGCCGACATGGATCCAAACACTAGCAACAAGGGAGCTAGTAGTTCTCCCAGCAACGTTGAAAGAGACAAAACACCAGCTCCAAAACAGAATAATCCTTATGATAGGCCAAAACAAGTGTTTTCGTTGCCAAGGACTAGGACACAAGTCGAATGTTTGTCCCAGTAGGAAGATGGTGGCATTGCTAGAAGAAGTGGACGATGACTTCATGGAGAATGAGGAGTATGAGGGAGTTGAATTTGCGGAAAAGGAATCTGGGGACAGAATCAGCATTGTTTTACAGCGACTGTTGCTATCACCCAAAGAAGAGGGACAACGCAAGAATCTGTTTAGAACGCATTGTTCCATTCAGAACAAAGTGTGCAATGTGATTGTTGACAATGGGAGCTCCGAGAATTTAGTTTCTCAAAAGCTGGTGGAACATTTGAAACAACCCACGACTCGTCATGAGAAGCCGTATGATCTTGGATGGGTGAAGAAAGGATCTAAAGTAGGTGTTAGTGAAACTTGCAAAATTCCTTTATCAATCTGTGATGTTTTGGATATGGATGTTTGTCATATTCTCCTTGGACGACCATGGCAGTATGATAACGACATTATGTACCGAGGACGTCACAATGTGATCATGTTTACATGGGGGACTCATAAGATTGCAAATGGCTCATGTTAAGGATTTTGGTAGCGTTACAAAGGAGAAGAAGTCAAGCTTCCTAGTCATGTCACATGATTTAGTTCCACTACTGAAAGCTCCTGGAGCTAGTGCATCAGCTGAGGCTATGGCTAAAGACATTTTGGACACTAAAGAAGTAGTCCGAGCTAGATTGGAAGCAACGGGGCAAAAGAACAAAAGGGCAGCAGATAAAAGACGAAGGCTCAAGGTTTTCAAACAAGGTGATGAAGTGATGGTGATTCTCAAGAAAGAAAGGTTTCCAGTTGGTACTTATCACAAGCTTCAGCCTCGTAAGTATGGTCCATTCAAGATTCTGAAAAAGCTTAATGACAATGCTTATGTGGTGGATCTACCAGACGACATGAGCATTTCTCATACGTTCAATGTAGCTGACATCTATGAGTATCATGCCGATGGTGTTCTTTATCCAGATGAGAACTCATGGACGAGTTCTTTGGAGGTGGAGGAGACTGATGCAGGAGACGGTTACGATATCTAATCCATTCTAGCTTACAAGTTCTTTCTAGATATTTTCCTTTTTACGTATTTTCCTTTTCTAATTAGGATTCTAGTATTTCTCCTTATTCCTAGGAATTACCTGTTTTATGCATTAGGCTTTCTCTACAAATAGATCCCTAGGTCATATGTTTTAGGAACAACTTTCATCGTATTGATCAATCAAAGTCTTCGAGTTTTTGAGCTTTACCTTTTTCTGGTGGATTCCAGAGTTTTTCTCCAAGTTTGTCGCTTGCGAACTTGAGTCTTCAATTCCAAAACCAACGCGTGTTGTCTTGGTGCAGTCCGACTGCGTCAATCTTCCCTTCTCGAGGTGTACTTTTCGTTGGTGTAATAGAGCCTTGTATTTCTTCCTTTTCCTTTTGATTTGTAATAAGTTGTTCAAACAACATTGTAAGTTTTCAGAAAACGGTATAAATCTTAACATTTTTACCAAAAAAACTTTGTAACTTTGTTATTACGTATTTGATATAACTATAGAAAAACAATTTAATATATAGCCTTCTAAACAAAAATAATATTAAAAATTATTATCAATAAAATAGAAATGACTAAAGAAATTCTTGACATAAAAATTTGAAAGAAGTTCAAATATAGGCCCCGCGCGGGATAACCTCTAATGACACGAAAAACATCTATTTGAAGAGATGGAGTATGGCATGATAATATATGATGTTAATATGTTACCGAATATATGAAATTATGTATATGTACGTAAATAAAACAACCAACACCTTTTTTTTTTTAACTTAAACATTTCTAGCGGAAGTTTTAAAATCAATTAAATAAATAATAAATCAAATCAAACAATAATATTCAGCAGAATCAAATAAGTGAATTAAATAAATCTAACAACTTAAATGAATTCAAATAAATTAATAAAACACATAAATCCTATCATCCTCTTCCTCGGACTCGATTCAGAGATCACACTTTTCCTTTACCTGCATCACATGGCAAAAAGAGATGCGTGAGTATTTCATAAATACCCAGTGAGACGATCATCTTGTCTACAGGCCATTTACGCAATTTCGCAATTTCTAGACCATTTAAGCCATTTAAATAATTTCCATAAATTATTAGGTATTTTACATTATTAAACATCTCCAAAATAATTATTAAATAATTTTCAAAAATTAAATAATAATATTAATTAATCATTAAATCCGAAATAATTAATTAAACCAATTAAATCCATCAACCAGATTAAACCAACCAATTTCCAATTCCAATTGAATTAAATTAAACCGACCGTTAACCGACCTGTGTCGATCGACACCTGACCACTTGGTGTCGATCGACACCTGTTCGACAGGTAGATACCAAGTGTGATTCAACACCACCAGAAACACACAAACATGATACAATCACCACCAAACCCGATTAAACTCACATATCATCACGAAAACCATCACATAACTCAAGAACAGCCACAAAATTCATCAATCAAACAATTTTGAAATCCTGATCTAGAATCTCGGACCTACAGTTACGCACTCACCTTGATTTGGATTGAAAATGATGAAAGAGATGAAGAACAGCAAGAAAACAGCCTCAGATTAGCCCAAAAACTCCACAAATCTCACCAAGAGCTCTCAGTCTCCTTTTCTTCTTTGTTCTTCTCGAAAACAAGCCTCAAAATGGCTGCTCGACTTTTATGAAGCGAAATAAGGGTTTCCACCCTAAACCAGACCGAAACCAAATCACTCGAATCAAACCGGATTTTGCGATTCGGACCGGTGTCGATCGACACTAGCCCTGGTGTCGATCGACACCAAAGAAAAATCACATTTCCTTGGTTTGCGGATGTTACAACTCTCCCCCACTAAACTGGATTCGACCTCGAATCTGAACAACACACGTCTCTCCAAGACCAAAAACCCGACCTCGCAAGGTCAAACACTGGAATCCTCAACTGATCCCTGAGACTCTCATTCAATCCTAAGTTTACACACCATTCAAGACATTTTTCTCTTAACTCATTTTCCAAACACCTATATTGGGGCCCAAGCCTCCCAAATAATTCAAAATCACAACACTTGTATTGGGGCCCAAGCCTCCCAAACAAGTATGTAATCGCCCAAGTTGGGGCCCAACCCTCCCAGATGGACCGGCATTGCTTATATTGGGGCCCAAACCTCCCAGATAAGCTACTCACACTGGGGCCCACGCCTCCCAGGTAAGCTACTCACACTGATGCCCACGCAGCAGGTAAGCCACTCACACTGATGCCCACGCATCAGGTAAGCCACTCACACTGACGCCCACGCATCAGGTAAGTATGCCAGAGACAAATGTCTCCAAATGTAATGAGTTATTCAGGATCACAACCCTTAGAGAAAAAATTTTAAATGTCCATAACATTAAGATTAAACGAAGTCTGAATCAATAGATCTACCTATGATCGATCCGGCCTGACTCGTCTGGCCCATCTCCACTGACTGCGCGGCCGCAATATGACTCACTGGTCGCCAATGACTGAACCGCCGCCACCGTCAAACCCTGCAACTTGGGACACATCGGCCTGATATGCCCCGGCTCTCCACACTGGAAACACACTCTATCCCGAGGAACCTCCCTCTTGGGACAACTAGAAAGACGGTGCTCCATGCTCCCACACCCAAAACACGCACCTCGTGGGAAACAGCTAACTCCCAAAGCCTCCTCCCGACTCCTCTTATGGCCCTGCGCAGGCTTGCCGCCCTTGCCGGAGCCACAACCAAAACCCGAACCTCGGCGCTGCTGCGGCTGCTGCTGCTGACTCCGAGGATGTATAGCAGGAGCAACTGCAGCTGGCACAACTGCAGAACCCACCCGCTCACGCTGATCCTCCTCGATCAAAGCAGCCAAGCCCACTAAATCCGCTCTTGAAGCGTACCCGCGACCTCGACACTGCTGCCGGATACACGAGCAAAGCCCCTGATGGAACCTCTGAAGTATCTCGCGCTCACCACTTGCGCCAACACCGGCATGCACCACCAGTCTGGTAAACTTCGTAGCGCACTCACGTACCGAATGGTTACCCTGGGTCAACGACGTGAACCGCAACAAAAACCGATCCCGAGCCTCCTGCGGAAAGAACTGGCCGTGAAACTCCGACACGAAGTCACCCCACGTCCAGACTGCTATCCTCCCCGCTATGGCCCGCCACCATAAATGCGCATCACCACTCAGATAGTGGATAGCTATCTCCACCTGGACTCCACTGGACACCTGATCGACTGGAAGTTTCGCTCAACTCTCGACCTCCACTCGTCGGCCTGCTCCGGACCAACACCGTCCTCAAAGTAAGGCGTACCAATCCTCTGCATTTCCCTCATCATCTCGAGATAAGGTGGACGCCCAACAGCTGCAACACCATGCTGCCCAACATAAGCCGCACCCGGCTGAACAAAACTCGCAGCCTGCTGATGACCTGCAGGATCCGCAGCCTGCTGCTGACCCACGAAACTGGCACCCTGCTGTGCCCAGGCCACTGGAGGAACACCCGGCACATGCTCTGGAACCACCTACGGAGTGCCAAGATCTGCTTCAGGATCCCCATGAACTGGTCAGCTAGACCCGGAGTTGGGGCAACACCCGCCACCGGGGCAGCCTGACTCCCGCGTCGCCATTGACGCCCACACCTACCTCACCCGCCAAAGGAACTGACTGGGTCACTGACGCAGTCGCCACACTCGGCGCTGCATTCCCGTCTGACTCCGCCTGCTCTCCACGACCACGACCCGGGCCTCCACGGCCTCAAACTCTGCCCCCACCGGCAACAAATCTGCCACCCCGGGGAGCTGCTCTGCCCCCACGAGCGGCTGGACCGTCACCACGGCCTCTAGCACCGCAACCTCTCGTACCACGATCTCTCGCAACACCGTCCATCTCACTAAAAACGGAAAAAGATCAAAACCGAAACAACACACAAAAACTCACCACGGAATCGCTTGAAACCCGAAGAGGATGATACTAAAACTATCAACCTAGCACGTCCTAAAATCGTCTAGGCTCTGATNAAAAAACAATTCAACACTTTTTTTTTTTTTTTTTTTTAACTTAAACAATTCTAGCGGAAGTTTTAAAATCAATTAAATAAATAATAAATCAAATCAAACAATAATATTCAGCGAAAGCAAATAAGTGAATTAAATAAATATAACAACTTAAATGAATTCAAATAAATTAATAAAACACATAAATTATATCTTCCTCTTCTTCGGACTCGATTCTGCGATCACACTTTTTCTTTACCTACATCACATGGTAAAAAGAGATGCATGAGTATTTCATAAATAACCAGTGAGACGATCATCCTGTTTACAGGTCATTTACGCAATTTCTAGACCATTTAAGCCATTTAAATAATTTCCACAAATTATTAAGTATTTTACGTTATTAAACATCTCCAAAATAATTATTAAATAATTTTCAAAAATTAAATAATAATATTAATTAATCATTAAATCTAAAATAATTAATTAAACAAATTAAATCTATCAACCGGATTAAACCAACCAATTTCTAATTCCAATTGAATTAAATTAAACCGACCGTTAACCGGGCTGTGTCGACCGACACACGCGTGGTGTCGATCGACACCAGATTGGTGTCGATCAACACCTGTTCGACATGTCGATACCAAATGCGATTCAACAGCACCATAAACACACAAACATGATACAATCACCACCAAACCCAATTAAACTCACATATCATCACGAAAACCATCACATAACTCAAGAACAGCCACAAAATTCATCAATCAAACAATTTAGAAAATTCTGATCTAGAATCATGGACCTACAGTCACGCACTCACCTTGATTTGGATTGAAAATGATGAAAGAGATGAAGAACAACAAGAAAACAGCCTCAGATCAGCCCAAAAACTCCACAAATATCACCAAGAGCTCTCAATCTCCTTTTCTTCTTTGTTCTTCTCAAAAAACGAGCCTCAAAGTGGCTGCTCGACTTTTATAAAGCGAAATAAGAGTTTCCACCCTAAACCAGACCGAAACCAAATCATTTGAATCAAACTAAATTTTGCGATTCGGACCGGTGTCGATCGACACTAGCCCTGATGTCGATCGACACCAAAGAAAAATCACATTTTTTTGGTGTGCAGATATTACTGTAAATACGTAATCAAAGCTCTTGAAAGCAACAGAGAGCATTAAAGTTTAATCATTTGAAGCTATCGTTATGTAGACATACAAAGCATGTGGTGGAAACTATAGTAGCAATCACATACATGTGTGACGCAAATGTACATTCGAATAATTACATGCATCTCCTTTTCCATTGGGATGGGCCGAGAAATGAGAGTCACTGAATAACTGCAACAAAACCTAAATAATTGGTGCATCACAGAACCATACCTGATGATTATAGATCTAAAACCTTCACAGAGTATGGCCTTGGCTAGGCAGATCTTTATCTTAATTAAGCAGACAAACTTGTGGAATTATGGTATAAAGAAAACCAAGAAAATACGAGCAATAGCTAAAATCGACACAAATCTAGTGAGTTAGAAAGAAATAAATATAAGTGGATGGGTCAAGGTGAAACAACCGACACTTTTTTTTTAATTAAACAATACTAAATTTACTTCGTGCAATTATTAAATAATGTTTCACAATTAAATAATAACTTTTGACTCTTAAATAATTTTTATAATTATTAAATAATTACTACAATTATTATAATAATTTTCAACACTTGAAATAATTTTCACAGTTATTATAAACCAATTTTAATTAATTAATTAATCACTAATTAGTTAATTTCGGAATTAAACTATTTCAATTTTTCGACACATAAACACTAAAATACGAATTAATCAACAATCATCAAACTCCACAATAATCACATAAACATCACGAAAATCACATAAACTCATTTAATACACAATCCACTTTCACAATTCTCCTGATTTGCGAGCCTACGATCATGCACTCACCTTGACAAGGATTGAGAAAGAAGAACACAAGGAAGGTGATGAAGAACAGCAACATATTCACCCAGAAATCACCTTAAACTCTCTTTCTTCTTCTCAGCCTCTTTTCTCTTCTCCAAACTCGAAAAAGACTAAAGAAAGCGGCCACAACCCTTTTATTTCGTGAAACAAGGGTTTCCACCCAAACCAGCCACTAAACCGGACAATTAAATCGAACCAGCTCAATTTCTGCGAAACCGGTGTCGATCAACACCACCAAACCAGAAGCCAAACCAAGCTCCAAATCACGATAACCGGAAATCTATTTCTCGATAACCGGCTGGTGTCGATCGACACCATGAGACTAACCAGAAGCCTTTTTACACATTTTTCTACTCGATGTTTGAACATTAGACCGACTGTACAACAATCAAATAAGAACATGTATAGTCAACCCGGAATTCACACCTTTAGAGCATATGCAACAACTCCCGGCCATTTGGTGTCATCCGAAACCACTTCCAAACAACATTTCTGGTTTGCGGATGTTACCCAAGGTGTCTGCATTTTGAAGATTCATAAGTACAATATATGTGAATGTAAAATTTGGACACGAGTATGGTTTCTTTTTGGAGAACATAATTTTGTGTTTCGTAAGAAAATTCCAATTAATATACTATTGACATAGAAGAAATATAGGGAACATATATAGAAGGTTTTGCATTCGAAATTATTGGGTACATATATATAAAGAGTTTCNAAAAAAAAGTTTTTTTTTTTTTTTTTTTTTTTTTTTTTTTTTTTTTTTTTTTTTAATCGGTTAAATTTTTACCATAGATATGACGTATGTAAATGCAAAGACCATCTCGCGGCCCTAATAATTAAATCTCTCAATTTCATTGCATCATCTCATTTATGGTCTTCTATGTTTGGGTCAAAGATAATGATATATATATTTTGCAATGATCAAATGGTTTCAACTTTCAGAAATATATAAACGACGTAGAGCACGACGTGGGGCACGATGAATAACTGATGTAGACTTCAAGCAAGAAGCGTGTTTGAAGAAGAAACTCAAGAAATCTCTCTCCTCTTGTGTCCCCATGTAACTTGAAAACTCCATAGTTTCGAGACTCGTCAACAAACATTCAGGGACAGAGCTCTCTTTACTCTTCAAGTCAACAGGTTCATACTCCTCGCGTTGTCGATAAAACTGCTATAAGAAAAGATAGAGAGGCAAGATTACACCATAAAAGAGTGCTTTTAAGCTGAAAACAGTGAATGAAGAAAACTTACATCGACGTAGAGATTGAGGACTCGCAGTTTAGGAGAATTTATGAGCAACCAAATAAGTAACCTTGTATACACGTAGCTTCAAATGTTCAAGCTGACTCAAGACAATACCAACACAGAGTCACGTACAGACTACAAAGTAAATAACAAAAAAATTCAATCTAAAAAAATCACCTTTTATATGCCAGTGTATCATCTTATTGGTTTAGATAATATGTATGGCGGTAGAACAGAAGATGAAATATATATGTTCCTATCCATATACTGAAAATTGCACTCCAAGTGTTTGATTAAATGCGTAAAACTACTGAAAGTGTAAACATCACTGCAGGGCTTAGCTACGACACGGACAAAGTTGTTTCGAAGAATGAGTTTGAAATGTACAATGAAGTTTGAAATGGTAAGTTTGTTATTCCTGTGGATACGCAAATCCCATTCCTTTTTTTGGTTGGATGTGAGTTCACTAAGAGTACTATGGGATCACGTGAGCGAGAAATTAATCAAAATGTTATGGCTTTGTGGTATTTGATTCAGAAAAAGCAGTTGCGTGTGCCTTGGCTTCCATGAAGAATCAGGTTTGTACTTTGACACATAACTAATGGAATGGGGAAGAAAGATGACAAGAATGGAAAAGTGGCATAAATCAGCATGAATAATCTGTCCAGTTGCTGTTAGATCCTTCCATTATAAATTTAAAGTTCTATTATGTACTTGTGTTGTCTCATGTGCAGGAGAAGGTCATGATTCTCTTTTATGCGTTTTTTACCATCCATCTTCCCTTTTAACAACCTCAGAACGTTCGAAGCGCGTTCGTGATCTATGTGAAATAAAATGTGGTGTTTAGCTTGGTTTCTTATGGTGGTGTTTGATCCGTGATATGTTTCAGGTTTCAAGGGATATTAGAAAGGCCATGTTTGTCATGATAGTCTTGTTATTTAATTTTCAACATCTCTAATTCTCCCCAGCTACAATTCTCTTCGTCTTAGTGAATTGATGATTTCATATTTTTGTATCTTAGAGCTATTTGAATAACTTGATTTAGCCTGTCAAATGAAGGCAATTTTATTTCGCTTCTCTCATGATAAAGATGTTATTGCAGGAACCAGAAGATAATGATATTCCATCAAAAAGCTTTGGGATTGTCGGGTGATTCAGAGCAATTGAAAAGGTTCTTTCTCTTAACCAGCACAATCTTAAACGGCAGAAATTATATTATTGAATTAGTAAAACTAAAAAAACAGTGCTTACATAATGTGTTTGGAAAATGTAATAGCCTAGAAGTAGTGCAATGTGGTGCAGAGTGGTGCGGAGGAGAAAACAGAGTGGTGCCGGAGACGGAGACGGTGTCGCGATGGAAAAGGGCGAACGTTTAAAACAGAGAAGGATAAGGAAGTGCCGTTTTTAAGGAGGACATGTGGCAGCCGTAAATCAAAGGAAGCTACAGTGTACTCTTATCATTTATTTAGATGATAGGATATAGAAGGCATATACAATCGAGGATCCATAACATATATAAACCAGCAACAAACTTATTCAAAAACTAGCTCGAGAGTCTAACATTTTTGGCACATACACAGCAATTATTGAAAATAGGGAAACACAAACACTTAGATACGTCCGTACGTGATATCTTTTTTTGGATATAAGTGTTTAAGCAGTACTTTCAACTGCTGTAAGAGATCCCTTGTTGCATATAGTAGAACAAACCTTGGTGCACTGTTCAACCGCTCCAGTGACAATTTCATTTGCGTCTACTTACGGAATCAAAACTCAGATAGATTAATTCTC
>OVBJ01001570.1:0-26670 GCA_900406535.1 Noccaea bulbosa | reverse complement strand
GGGGGATTGGAGATTTAGAGGTGGCGTGGGAAAAGATAGTGATCTCTGTTGATGCAAATTAGTCGCGGAGGAAGTGGGAGGCATCTCTTGTTTCTGATGTTGCGCCTGACTCACCGGCGATGGTTGGGCAGCGATGCCGGGCGGAGCGAAGAACTGCTGATTGTACTGGTTGGGATGAAAAGGACCTGTTGGCGGAGGATAAGATGCCGGCGGCGTAGGATAAGGGTTCGATGAGGGTTTGAAGTGATTACCGAGATCAAACGGAGGAGGATTGTGAGGGTTAGTATCACTAGGTGATGAGGCCATGGATATTGCAGATTCAAGATCGCCGAAGCTAGGGTTTGCGAAATCGATCAATAAAGCGGTGTAAATGAATGCAGAGCTCCGTGAAAAGATTTCACAAAAAGAAGACTCGGCGGATCTGAAGAAGAAATGGAAAGTCACATAGAGAGGGAGAGAGAGCGCGAAAAGCAACAATAGAGACGAGAGAGACGATGACGACTTGAAAGTGAGAACAGCTAAAGGACTTTTGGAGACTTGCCTTTTTTTCCACAATCAAAAATGAAATTGGGGGCATCAGGTAACAACGGGTGATAATCGCGGATCAAATAAAAGTATGAGGACTTTCTGTATAAATTTAGATTTTACTTTGTGCAACATTGCTTCGGGCTTAAAGGTCCTCATTAAACGTTTGGGCCTTGTTTCTATTTATCTGACACAAAGTAGTATAGTTATAGTGCACCCTTTTCNTTTTTTTTTTTTTTTTTTTTTTTTTTTTTGGGGTGTAAATCTCATCATTAGTTCTTGTCTTCTTGATGAGCTGAGGCAATTGTAAAAACGATTCGGGACCAAGCAACACCACACCATCTACACATTGCTATTCATAAGCTCTTGATGAGTTTATAATGGATAACCGAGTTGAAGCATTTGTACAAACAATTCTCATGCACCATTATCCATCCACATCACACGTTAAGCCCATTATAGTCTCATAATAATGGGCTGAATAGTAGGCCTGATATAGTCTCGCATTGTCAGATAGCTAAATCTACTCATGACGAGAAAACTTATCAAGAGAAAAACCTAATTTGAGAAAGAAAAGAAAAAAAAGAAGACCGTTGTTCTTGTCCGAATTGTTTTAGGATTTGGATTAGCTTTAAAAGCAAGAAATAGGCGTAACGTCCCCACGCCACGCACAACCTCCTTTATATCTTTTTTTCTCACCCACTAAAATTATCCTCTCTACGACGCCTCTCTCTCTCTCTCTCCCCACGTTTCTCGCCAACAAAACCAACAAACAATCTCTTTCTGATCTATATTAGAGTTTTTTCAACCTAAATCGGAGACGAATCTCGGAATCTCCGGCGACAAGTTTCAATCAAAGAGGAATAGAATTCGGAGGAAGAGGAAAAGATGTGTTGTGGACGGATTTGCATGCTGTGCACGTGTTTGCTACTGGTGGTGATCGCGATCGGGTTTCTCTTCGGTTTCGGAGTTTTCAAGGATGGATTCCACAAGATCCACGATTCCGTTAATCTCCAATGCGATCCGAGATTCGGCTGCAGCGAAGACGTTGGCCGTCGCGGTTACGGTTTCCCAGCTCCCGCCGGTAACAACTAGCTGTCATCTGAATTCTTTCGAATCGGCGGTGTTTGCCTTTGGTTTCGAATTTGGAGATATCGATTCGTAGGTTTTGATTTTCTTTGTTGTTTTACCTTTTCCTCAATATCTCACATTTGACTCCTTTCCTTCTAATGTTTCGTTCAATTAGATTTAGTTTTGACCTAATGATTGATTGTTTTTTTTTTTTTCAACACTGTATTTATTTTAGATACAATTCGATTTGAATACATACGTAACGTCTAAGATTCGTATTCGTCATAATTATATTACGTTGATGCAGTTTGCAGCTTTTGATCAAAAAGTTAAAACCATATTTATTTCAGATAACCCCAAAAAATTGCCTAATAGTCTATACCATAATTGTATTAGAAAAATCCATATAAGAGAATAAAATAAAACAATTCTTATTCTTATCTACAATAAAGTAAGATTCTCGATGACAGGAAAATTATATTCTCGGACCGGGTAAACCTCATCCTAACGATATAAAATTTATTATAATAATATATTAATTAAGATTTGTATTAAAGATTACGATCTTTTTATGTTTTTATGTAAAGATTGTTAAAGTTTCTCAAAAGATATCAGTTATTCTGAAAATCAATCACAGCATGAAATTTATTTTTGAAGTGGCATTTTAAGTGGCAGAGATATCCCTTTAAAGGTGTATACATTTATATTACTTTGATAATTACGGTCATAATAAAGACCATAAATTACAATCAACTACCCCCTAACACTTTTTATATAAAAAACATAAGACAATCCAAATCCCACGCAACCGCGGTTATTTCCTAGTTTTTGTTTACAGTCGTATCAATTTAGGAACGGACGAGATAATAATACCATAACTAAGATTGTATCCGCGTCCTGCACGGGATGATGTTTTATGAATTTATATTTTATTAAAAAATATTATTTAATTGTTTCAAAATTTTATGCGACTGATTTTTACTTTATTTTGGTTTTTATTTTCGTTTACAGTATGGAAATTAAGCATCTTAAATTTTTAAAAAGGTAAACAAATTAAAAAATTTAATTGTACCCATAGATTAAATATGATAGATTTAATCAAGATATATAAAACTTAAATGATTACAATATAATATAAGATAAGAAGTTTTATGTGTGCGCACACGAATTAAAACTTTTTTTCTATCAAAAATTAAACATATTTTATTATAATTCCAAACAATCCAACCAAAAAGAAAATAATCTGCAAAATCCAAATTATCAAGATACAAAAATATAATTAATTTTGTATTGAAAGTTGAAACAGATGGAGTAATATTCAAATTTTTAATCAAAATCAAATATTTATAAAAATTGGTTTATTCGATTTAGTTATACAGTTTAATTAAAACCATATTAAATCGAAAATAAAAATAATTTACATTTGGATACCTACTAAATGAGGTTTTTTATTCATATAGTTGCACATTATCTATTTTTCATAATATATTTCTACATCTGCACATAATAACATATCCAATATGAGAATTTTAATAGTTTTAATGATTATTATTGTTTTAAAAAAAATTCAAATCATAGCATATACAAAAAAAAATTATATTTTTTTCATTACTTTTTTTTTATATTTTGATTCAAGTTATTTTATAAAATAAAGTTAAACAAAGATGATAGGAGATATATAATAATTTTTTAAAAATATTATAATAGAATTAAATTGAATATCATATATTCCTTATTTACTTATTTTCGTAATTGTCAATTAAGGAAGAAAAATGATAAATTTTTATTAATAGTTATATATATTTGATTCTCTAAACAAAATATATAATGACATTCTATGTAAATTCTCTTGTAAGTTGTGTCTTAATTTAATTTTTTTTTGAGAATGAACCTGGTGATAACACATCAGCAATGAATTTTGTTTTAATATATAAGAGATCATGAGATTTGTTATGGTATGAAATATAAACTGGTACACCTTATGTCTTTATCTTTCCTAGTGGAGATGTGGTACTTAAATTTCTTTATAGCAAGATTATTGGAAGAAACCAAAATGATATCTTAATTAATATTATTCTAAGAGAGAAAGAAGAAGAAAAGAGAGAAGAGAAGAAAAGAAGTAAGAGAAAAAAACATAACACATGATTTGTTTCTTAAAACATCTTATCTAATATACTTTTTCTTTTATTCACTTATTTTTGATTTAATTTTTTGCATTTTTATCTTAAAAAACAATCTTAAGATCCACGAATAATCATGATATTATTAGGTTACAACATGTAAACTTTTACACGAACCATGCATTAATTTGTAGGTGGAAATCAGCGTAAAAAATGTATACTTTTTTTCGTATAAAAATATAAATTTCACAAATAATATATAGATGGAAGACTAGAATATTAGTAAGAAAAAAATGAGAAATTTTGAAAAATACATCTTTTAAGATGTAAATTTTCAAAAACACACCTCTAGTGTAGTAATTTTCAAAACTACATTTTTTCTAGTTTTAATCTATAAGTTTTGGGTTCACTAATCCTTATTTAGGGTTTAGATTTTGGGGTTTAGAGTTTAGATTTAAGGGTTTAAGATTAGATTTTAGGGTTTGGGATTTATATTTTAGGGTTTAGAGTTCTTTTACTCAACAAAAAAATATATTTTTGAAAATAGACACCCTAAATGTGTAGTTTTGAAAATTGACACCTAAAAAGTGTATTTTTGAAATTTCTCCAACAAAAAAATTGATATATAACCTTTTATGTTTCCTTTTGGCGATGTTTGTTATGATTTTTTGGCGAGGGTATCGTGTCATCATCTTTCATTTTTCTTGGGTGAAAGTGGCGTAATATTTGTTAAATACTTTACAAATAATATCAAATAATCCCTTGTTTCATATTCATTTTAAGATTTTTTCACACATATTAAGAAAAGATTAAAATTCTATATTTTATCTCTAATTAATGCATAATATTATTTGAATTTATTAATTATTAAGCTGAAAGAATATAGATAAATATGGAAATTAGATTAAAGTTTTGAAAATGTAAAATGACACTTATAATAAAACAAAAATTAAACTTTAAAATGACACTTAATATCTAACTAAAAATCTTGAAAATAGTTTAACAAAAAAAGTAAAAATAAATAAATAAAGATGTTAAGTAAAAGCAAGAAACAAATCAAAACGATACAAGGGTACTTTCCAGTTTTCAAAAAATCCAGGGGCACTATTTCAGTATTTAACGACCATATAGATAGAGCCTCTTCCTGAAAGAGCAGGTTTAGAAGAAATGGAGGGAAAAACGGTCATTTGGTACCCCAACTCGTTCCAGATGTGCCAATTAGTACCTGAACAAATTTGGTGCGCTAATTGGTACATAAACTCCCACATATCAGAATTTTAATACCCGAACTATGTGTCATTTGGCCAAAACAGGCATTGACCCGAATTCCGTTAGTCAAAATCGTGATTCTAGCATTATGCAAAACAGAAGCATGCCACTAGACAACACCTATATTATTGTATACATTTACATTTCATATATATATATAAGTAAATTGCATTTTAACAATCATAACTCAAATTTATATCTAATCATTAACCATAATTAATTCAATTTTCATATTTAATATTTCGGTAGTAATCAAAATTATAAATACAAACTAATAAATAATGTAATAATTTTAATATAAAATATTATTAGATAATTTTATAAATGATGTTTGTGTATAATTTATGATTTATAAATGATTTTTGTTTATTATTTATGATAAAATCATATGATGATATTTTATATTAAAGGGAAATAATATAATACTTTTAATATAAAATATCATCATATGATTTTATCATAAATAATATAAAAAAATCATTTACAAAATCATCATATGATTTTATCGTAAATTATACACACAAATCATTTATAAAATCATCTGATAATATTTTATATTAAAATTATTAGATTATATATTAGTTTGTATTTATAATTTTGATTACTATAGGAATATTAAATATGAACATTGAATTAATTATGGTTAACGGTTAGATATAATCATATAAATTTGAGTTATGGTTGTTAAAATGCATTTTTCTTATATATATTTGAAATGTAATTGTATATGACAATATTGGTATAGGCTAGTGGCATCCTTTATTTTGTATAGTGCTGATGTCACATGTACGAATCTCCAAAGCACCAATTTTTGTTTAGAGTTTTTATTCTAACTTGAACACTGACGTGACAGATGACTCATCTCCGTTAATAGAATCACGATTTTGACTAACATAATTCGGGTCAATGCCTGTTTTGGCCAATGACACATAATCCAGGTGTTAAAATTTCGATATATGAGAGTTTGGATACCAACAAGCACACCAAATTTGTTTATGACGTGGCAGATGACTTATCTCCATTAATAGAATCACGATTTTGACTAACAGAATTCGAGTCAATGCCTATTTTGGCCAATGACACATAGTTCAAGTATTAAAATTTCGATATATGAGAGTTTGGGTACCAATAAGCACACCAAATTTGTTTAGGTAGTAATTGGCACTTCTGCGACGAGTTGGGTATCAAATGGCCGTTTTTCCAGTGCCGAGGTCACGTATATCGAAATTTTATTAACGAAGTACTATTTTTTGTTATTTTTCATAAATTAATAAGACAATTAAAACGAAGTTGTTTTGAGTTTTTATGTCAACTAGAACTCTAAACTGACAAAAGACTCATTTCCATTAAGAGAATCACGATTTGACTAACAAAATTTGGGTCAATATCTGTTTTGGCCAAATGACATATAATTCGGATATTAAAATTCTGATGTGTGAGAATTTTGGTACCAATTAGCACACCAAATTTGTTTAGGTACTAATTGGCACATCTGTGACAAGTTGGGTACCAATTGTCCGTTTTCACGAGAAAAGGAGACCAGAGGACAAGAGTTAAAAAAACTTAAAAAGTTAAAACCAGAAAGAAAGCCAACTTGGGAAGCCACAGAGATACCAATTAGGAGAGACGGAGAAGCGAAACAGAAGATTACAAGATGAGGATCACTGTGATGACCACCGGTGAACAAATCATTTCACTTGATGTCGATTCTCAGGAAACTGTAAGTTTTCTTAAACCAAAAACCCTAACTTTCCGGATTCTTCATATCTTAATTAACAATGTACTTCTCGAATTGATCGATGAAGGTTCTTGGGTTTAGCTAAATTTTTCCCCTGGTTAGTCGACGTTTCCGGGAAGTTTTTCTTTTGCTGATCCTGAGGTTTTGCTTTTTCCCTGGTCAGGTTGAGAATGTTAAAGCCTTGCTCGAAGTTGAGGTAAGGGATCTCAGATCTCTTTTTCGATTGTTATTTAGAATTGTGTCACTAAAAAGATCGAAGCAGCTTAAAAGCTGTTGAATTCAGCTAAAATCTGTATTTTTTTTTTGGAACTTAAGCTAATTTGTTTTTTGACATCAATGAGCAGTCAAATGTTCCGATTCAGCAGCAGCAGCTGTTGTATAATGGAAACGAGATGAGGAATTCCGATAAACTGAGTGCCTTGGGTGTAAAGGATGATGATTTATTGATGATGGTTTCCAATGCCTCAGCTGGGTACGGTGGACTGACCTCTTGCTCTACTCTATTTTGAAATTGTGCAATTGAATCATTTATCATAGTTACTCTCGATGTTTTTGGTTGCCTCATTCAGTAGTAGTCCGGCGAGGAGTGATTTGAGCATGAATCCTGATGGTTCAGCTTCGAACCCTGCAGCCTTTCAACAACACCTTCGGGGTGATTCTAATCTCATGACACAGTTATTTCAGGTGTGAGAATGATGCTAACTAGAACTTAGCTTGGAGCTTTGATATCTTTCTTAGCCCTCGTTTTACGACTCTGTTACCTTGGCTTTGGTGTTGTGAACTGTAGACAGATCCTGAGCTTGCACAAGTGATTACTGGAAGCGATTTGAATAAGTTACAGGATGTTTTGCGTTCACGGCATCATCAGCGATCTATGTTACAGCGTCAGAAGGAAGAAGAACTTGTAAGCCTTTTTCTTTCTTTCCCAAAAAAGAGTTACTAGCTTCTCAGTTTTTCCACCATCGACCACTATCAGAGATTTCTGCTTACTTATATCCCCCTTGCAGGCTCTTCTGCATGCAGATCCTTTTGATGTTGAAGCACAGAAGAAAATTGAAGCTGCAATTCGTCAGGTTAATGGGTCTTACTTAAGTTTCATGTACTGTACTTTAGTATGTCTTTAGTTGCAAATGACTCTTTTGTGATTCCTTGATGCAATCATTCACTTAGGTTCGGTTCTTGTCTTCTCCTAATTCCCCTGTTAGCTATGTGTGTCATTTCTGACTCTTGGTGCTATCTTGATACTTTTGAGCAGAAAGGAATTGATGAGAACTGGGAAGCTGCCCTTGAACATAACCCGGAAGGTTTTGCTCGGGTGGTATGAATGCTCATGTTTTTTAGTTTATGCTTCTGAAATTCCTGAACTTCACTTTCTTGTACACAGACTTGAAATTTATTTTTCTTATTTCCTTAGATAATGCTGTATGTGGATATGGAGGTCAATGGTGTACCTCTGAAGGTAGAAATCTGTTTTCGATTTTATCTCAGTTCCTCTGTGCACTCAGAGATCTGTTCTTGAGCACTCCTTAGATCATCTCTATGTTCTAAACCTATACTTTGATACCATCTCCAGGCCTTTGTTGATAGTGGTGCACAATCGACAATCATATCCAAGAGTTGCGCTGAGAGATGCGGGTAACTTTTTCATTTTGTTTTGTTCTGGTGCTTCTTTTTATACAGAATGATGGAAGAACTCACGAGTGTTGTGAAATTGTTACTTTTCAGATTGCTGAGACTCATGGATCAACGCTATAAAGGTATTGCTCATGGTGTTGGCCAATCAGAGATATTAGGCCGCATTCATGTCGCTCCAATCAAGGTAGAACACCGCAAAATTTATTCCGTTATCCCATTTGTTTTTTATGTTTCATTATTCATTGCAAATGTCGTAACATGCAGATTGGGAATAACTTTTACCCGTGCACATTCGTGGTGCTGGACTCACCTAACATGGAATTCCTGTTTGGCCTGGATATGCTGCGTAAGCATCAGGTGACATGTCCATCATTTGATTTTGAATTTGAGTGTATGTGCTCCATTCCAATCAAATGTAAAACCGTTTCTCAATCTCTCTTTGTTTCTATGTGTAGTGCACTATAGATTTGAAGGAGAACGTCCTGACTGTCGGAGGAGGAGAGGTCTCGGTTCCCTTTTTGCAAGGCTAGTTCTCTACTACCATTCTCTCTAGCTTGAAAACTTTGAACCCCTTTTACGTTTGTTTACCTTTATCTTCAATTAACCCTGACAAAAACCGCACTTCCTTCAGAGAAAGACCTCCCTTCTCGATTCCTGGATGAAGAACGTGTTCCCAATCAAGCATCTAGCTCTGGAGCAGCGGTAAGAAATTCTACATTTTTTTTTTTCCATCCTCATCTTTGGTATTGATGATCTGTAGTTGGAAAATAAGTGGTTATGATCAGATTGTTTTTGGTTCCTATAGGTTCCTTCTGGGTTTACAGAGACGAAGAATAACACTGTTGCAAGCCCAACGAATCAACCTTCAGGGCAAAACACATCAGAGGTATTACATCTGTGTTTTTTAGAGTCTTTAAGTCTCACTTGTATCGATTCTTTTTCAGTCTCCATAAATCATTTCATCACGTTGTAACACAGGGACCTGAATTTGAAGGCAAGATTGCAAAGCTTGTGGAGTTAGGTTTCTCCCGCGAAGCAGTGATTCAGGCTCTCAGATTGTTTGAAGGAAACGAAGAACAAGCTGCTGGCTTTCTCTTTGGCGGCTGAAAGATTCAAAATACCAAAAAGGCCAACCAATTGTGATTTAAAAGAGACTCTTTTTCAATCTTCCTCTACTTTCTTTTATCTTTTGTATTCTATTTAGTAGTTCTTTACGAAACATAGGAAACTGCCAAGATTATGTCTTTCAAGACATTTCTCCAATTGTTGTTTATGATGTCGAATAAGTAGACAAGGATTTTATACAAGAAATGCAATTTGAAATTGTTTTATATCGAAATCGTCTGATACAATGAAAGAAGTCAACAGCCAAATTCTTGTCGAAAGTTTCACTGCAAATGATTTGTGTGAAGGCGCTCGAACAAGTAATTGTATTCAACTATTCAGCTAATCTAGCAGAGACAGATCGGAGTTTGGAATAAACTTTCCCCGCCGGTGATCCCATAATAAGACTGCAAAGCGAATTCCTAGCAACCTTAATACTAGTGAAAGCTCCCAAAATATGAATCCTAGTGTCTGCAATCACGATCCTCGTCTTGGTCGAGTTCTCGATCGCAAACCTGGTCTTCCCTCCTTTCCCGGACAATCTCCCAATGGCACGAGACAAATGCTCTCCTCTCAGAGTCTTCACATCCTTGATCTCAAACGACTCAACATAAAGCTCGTCCATCCTCAGAAGAGAGATCGCATCTGGGATGTCGAAACCCAGCATGAAAGCGTGAACGAAATCCGCAGCTTTCTGAAGATTGCTGACGTCGGGAGTGTCGGCTCGGGTTTTGAGCTCGACTTTGCGGGATTTGAGATTCATCCGAATGTCGATCTTCATCTGATCGTAAACCGGTGTGTAGATATCTAACCATGCTTTCTTCAGTGGTGAGTATCGGTTTGGTGGTACCGGTAGTTTTCTGAATTGGACTTTACCGTCCGACATCTCGTGAGCTTTCAGTGGTTTAAAGGTTGGTTTAACCGGTAATGGCACAGCTTCTGTTGCAATCTCAACTTCCATTTGAGTAGACTCCGCCATTGTCAAGATTATATTACCTACAAGCTACAAAATAAATAATACATAAACATCTAAAGTATAGAATCACACTCTTTGGAATCGATAGTTATTCATCAAAGTCCCAAGAAAAAAAGAGAGGAAGAAACATGACTAAGGCTATGTCAAAGTATAAAATTGATATTGTGCAGCTATAAGAGGAATAAACATAACCAGGAAAAAGGATACAACTCGAATTGTTGCAGATATATCTGAAATCAAAATCTTCGGGAAATTTTGATGCGGTTTGAATCAATTGAGCTGTTAAGAGAGTTTATGAAGAGAAAATTTGACAGAAAATTAAAATAAATACCCGAAAAGGCGGAAACTCTTTGACTGGGGATTTGATGGCGGGAGGACGGAACGACGGAGAGGAGCTGCTTGTTTCTGAATGTTGAAGATTTAAAGCTTAGGGTTTATTTATGTCACCGGTCTTGAACGACGTCGTTTGGTAAGCGCAAGCTAAATTTACTAATTGGGTTTAGGAAACCCATAAAAATATGTCAAGCTTTGGGCCATGAAGGCTTTTTTGTTTATTTATTTATTTTTTAGCTTGGGAAAGTTTGCTTATCTAATTTTCTGGTTTGTGCATTTTTTTTTTTTTTTTTACATAGTGAAATCTGGCATGTTTTTGTGCTACAGAAAATATGTTTGTATCTACAGATATAATGTATAACAATAACATACATGTTTTCTTCAGTTAGACTTGTGATATAATATCTATAGATATCCTGTATAACATATTTTCTTCAATAGTTAGACTTATTAATTATGTGATAATATCTATAGATATCATGTATAGCAATGCTTGTTTCAATAGCTAGACTTATCACATGAACGATGATACATCATGTTTCTGATTCTAGAGGTCCTTTTTTGTACTCTCTAAATTGTTGTTCGTTGAAATAGATTTAAGAATAATAGATGGGTTGATTAATAGAATATTCTCTAACAGCTCTGCTTAGGTTACCTAAAGATAGGCAAGGTCAGTCACACACGCTGTTACAAAATGTGTGTTGACACATTCACAAACAAAACAAAACTTAGAGATTTTTCCTCCAGAAATCAAGAAGCGATCTATTCATAGTAAGTGACAAACAAAACAAAACAAAAATCTTCGGTTTCATTGGTTAGTTTCACCGAACAGATTCAGGTCAACAAAAATTATTCCGATTTCTTAAAATCTCCAGAATCAACATTTCAATGACAATTATCAACCTGAGGCCAAGCCTGTGGGTTCTCAGGTCTCATTTAGACCGATAAAAAGATTCAAGAAACAACAACGCACGAGCTTCATGGACATAATGATAAACCAATCCAGCTCTGTTTCGTTACTCTACGCAGTTGACATCGCAAATACTACGCAAAACGTAGACGTCACTTGGTCCAAAACCGTCTCCACACATTCATTGACCATCAAAATCGAGAATCTCAAAGAGGAAGAACAGAATCATCATCATCAACATCAGGTGAAGATAGATATCGGAGGTTCTTCGTTTTGGGCCAAAAAAGGTCTCAAAAGCTTAGAAGCTGACGGCACAAGGGTGGATGTATACTGGGATTTTCGTCAAGCCAAATTCTCCAACTTCCCGGAGCCTTCCTCTGGGTTTTATGTCTCCCTCGTGTCCCAAAACGCCGTCGTTTTAACCATCGGGGATTTGAAGAAGGAAGCTTTGCAGAGGACGAAGAAGAACCCTTCGGCCACGGAAGCTGCCTTGGTTTCCAAGCAAGAGCACGTCCACGGGAAACGCGTTTTCTACACGCGCACGGCGTTTGGCGGTGAGACGTCGCGGCGGGAGAATGAGGTGGTGATCGAGACTTCTCTGTCCGGTCCCGACGATCCAGAGATGTGGATCACGGTGGACGGTGTGCCGGCGATTAGGATCATGAATTTGAATTGGAGATTTAGAGGGAACGAGGTTGTGACTGTGAGCGATGGTGTTTCGCTGGAGATCTTTTGGGACGTTCATGATTGGCTGTTCGAATCCTCTGGTTCGGCCAGCGGGTTGTTCGTTTTTAAGCCCAAGACTGGATTCGAATCTCAAAGTCCTAGCTTTAGCGGTGGTTACGGGGGTGAGGACGGCGATGGTGGTTGTGATGTGGAGGATGATTCGTCGCCGATGTATTGCCATGTTCTGTATGCTGTGAAAGTTTGATAAAGAATATTTGTGGAAGATCATTTTCCTTTTTTTGTTGGTTTGAATAATTAGGATTTTCATGTATTTTTCTGTTTCGAAAATTAGATTTTCATTTTCAAAATCAAGTTTAGTTAGTTAATCACTTAATCTTGTTTGTATCCCATGTTGTAAATTCTGGTGATCGATATGTTTACCGCCACAGATTGGTTCAACGTAAAGAAGGAATGAAAAACAAAAAACACGCGCACTATAGAAGCTCTAGTCGTCACGCGCGCACAATAGCAGATAAAATAGATTAATTGAATTGTGGAAGAACTAGGTAGGGGTTTTCGATATCGCCGGTCTCTGAGATTTTCAATTGTGCGCGATGCTGAAACTAGGGTTTAGGTTATCGATCGGCATTCAACATCGCGTGTTCGTTATTCCATGGTGAGTTAATTTTTTGCTTAAATCCTTCTCTCTCTAGTTTCACTGTGCGAATAAATTAGGAGGAAATCCATTTTTCTGAACTGTTCCCGCTTGTTCCTTGTTTTCGTCTCACAATTGAACGTTTAGGGCCGAGAGAATTTGAAACCGTAGTTGGGGGAAGGTCTAAGCGCCTACCTTATTAACTTTTGGTACCGATTGTTTTGAACTTATCTCTCGGTGACTGTTACCAGTGAGGACCTTTTACGTTTCTCTGTTAGTAAGGTGTAGTTGAAATCCCCAGTCTTTGACTTGTGATATCTGTAGGGTGAAGAGCCACTCGGCGCCGCCGAGAATCTTGTGTTCAGAGAAGCGGGACTACAATTCGTCGGGACTGAGTAAGTATGTTCCAAAGAAGTCTCGGAAGACTAGTGAAGAGTTGACATTTCAGCCTGTTGATAGTTCTGAGATGGGTATAGATGCTAGTATATTAGGATCTGAAGCTAAGGGTAACAGCAGAGAGGCTAGAGATGGCTCATTTTTGGATCTGCAAGAGAAAAACGATGCTGGAAGTTACAAGAACGAGACTTTTGATGACTCGAGTGAAGGCATCATGAGTTTGGAGAAGGGTATAGATGCTAGTAGATGGGATCATAGTGTCTTCGGGTCTAAAATGAAGGGTAACTTCAAAGAGGCTGGACAAGGAACATCTTTGCGCCTGCAGGATAAAAACAGTGCTGGAATGTACAGCAATGTGTCTAGTGATGACGACTCTAGTGAAGGTATTATGTGCTTTAATGCAAGCTCGGTTATGGGCAGGTTTTGAGATTAACAACTAAGTCTTAGGGAGATCTGTATATGGATGGAAACTCTAGAAAACAAAAATGCTAATGAAAGTAATCTGTTGTGAACAATGAGGTTTGCATAACTTCTCAGTGCCTTTATCGTTGGGCAATGTAACCTAAACCTAAAGTCAATTGGGTTTTATTATCATGTTTGTTGGCTCTGGTTTTGGCTTCAAACCAAACATAATCGAGACCTCGTTTCGCTCATGTTCTTGCAGAGTTGGAAGAAAGCAGCAACGATGTTAGTCTTAGATCGAGAGGGTTTATGTCGAAGATACAACACAAGAAAGTTTATGATGAAGTTAAACTACGTATGGAAGTTGAGGAGGCCAAGAAGAGTAGCGGAGAAGGTTGCAAAACCACGCAAGAGGCTGAGAATATGGCTATTCGTTATCTTGGTTTAAGGTTTGCTTGCAACTTTGTGTTTGTGTCGCTTTCAGTTTTAAAATGTTTTCAATTTTTTGGCTTCTTCACTCTTCTCTGAGTGTATGATTTTCTTATCTTTTTATTCTGCTTTTTTTTTTTTTTTTCCTGGATGGTCCTAGAGCATATACAGCAGTTGAGCTGAAGAAGAAGCTCACTGGAAAGAAATATCCTCTTGAAATCGTTGACAGAGTGATCAATGATTTTCAGAATCGGTAAGATCCGTCTCGAATTTCTTATTTTCATTTAGGGTCCATCCATATGCATCATGTGCTTGTTTTCCTCGATATGTAAAGCAGTAAAGGTCTAGGCTGCTTTGTGGTAACGATTATCCACTTTAGTGATTAAAATGTCTTTTTCTACTTTTTGTTTGTTTGTGTGTTTCAGAGGTTTCATCAATGATAGCTTGTACGCGGAGTCATTCTCTCGATCTAGATGGTCTTCCTTAAGTTGGGGACCTAGGCGGATCAAGCAAGTGGGAGTTTCACTGCTTTTGTTTTTCCTTTGTTGACAATAATTTCAAAAAAGGTGATTTGACATTCACATTTTTGTGTGTGTGTGTGTGTGTGAATCAGGCATTGTATCAGAAAGGCATAAGCAACAAAGACTCAGAGGCGGCAATAAAGCTGGTTTTTGAGAAAGGCCAATGCGGGGAAGAAGATGAAGAAGCAGAAACGAAGCATGGGATGTCCCAGGAAGCAGTGGATCAGCTGTATGTACAGGCGTCGAAGCGGTGGCACCAAGGCCGAGACTTGCCTATAGAAAATCGTAAAGCTAGAGTTATCCGGTGGCTTCAGTACCGGGGATTCAACTGGGGCGTCGTTGCTCAGCTTCTCAAGAGGTTAGAATCTCATCAGTCATGACTCATGAGACTCATGATCATCTTTTTCACCTTTATCATGGAGTTTCCCCCGAGTCTTTATGTTTGAAATTCCCAATTTGTAAAATCAGTAATTTCACTTGCATAACTTTCACTGAATGACTGTGTGATTGATGATGTATCGATATAGTTGGATTCCTCTATGAAATTATTTACCTTCGCAGATCGGTTTGCTAATTCTCTTTTCTCTTTTCTAAATTCAAATGTACGTGATATCCGTTCTTTTTTAGTTTGCCAACATATACATGCCGAAAACTGAATGTGTTGAAAAATTGACATCATCGTTACCAAACTGTTCCAAATTATACACAAAAATCATTTCCACTTGATGGAATGGGCCGGGCCGTACTGGACTTAATTTGATTCGGTAAATTCGCTAAAAAACAAAACAAAAACGGCACGACGTCTAAGGCGGCAAGAGGAGAAAACGTTGTAAAGCTTTTAAGCATCGGGCACTCGACTCTTCTTCCTTCACATCTTCTTCGCACTTTTTGGAGAGGCTTTCTCTGTGTTTTCCTTTATTCGCCTCTTCCGCTGAAAACGAAGGTTATAGTGGTATAGGGAGAGTTGAAATCTGATGGGGAAGAGAAAAGAGCGTCGTTTTGCCGCCAATAACACCAGCCGTCGTGTCAAGCTTGATCTCTCTGCGGAACCCTCTGGTATATACTTTATACTTGTACTTCTCTTATCGATTTCGATTCGATTTCTGCTCCTTTGATCGATGATAACTACCGTATTTTTGGAACATCAGGGATTGTTGAATGTTGGATTAGTAGAGTCACTGACGGTCTTAAGGATTCGAATTCGTTTCTTCACTGGTTAAATCTGTAGCTAGTTAATTAACATGACTAAGATCGTGAGGAATAAAGATTCTGATTACATATTTGTAGATTCTTTAGGAATTTTCTCGATTTTCCACCTTCTGTAGTTATCTCTCTCTGTGATGATTTGTAGGAGATTTGGGTGGCTCAGATGTGCGCGATGGAGTTGAGAGGGAACAAACAGAGCCTAATGAGTTACCCAATTCACCAACTTCTTCAGGTGGGTTCCATCAGCTATCTTCAAAATCCGCTATGTAGCCACGCCCCATAAGTGCTCGACATGTTAATGGTGCAAATTTGGGAAATTCTTGTTTTGTGTTCCAAAACAACATGTTATGTTGTTTGCCCTCAAAATTTACTTCTCAGAGTATAAGGTGGCTGTGGTTTTGGGGACATCGTATGACATCGGTTCAGGCCAAGCCACTGTGATACTTTGAATTAGTTTCTCTATTTTTGCAGCTTCAAGCTTTCTGGGGACTTTCTTCTGGAAATATCTCCTTGCGGTTCGTATGTCTTTGGCTGTTTTTGGCTTGCAACGCTTAATCTGACGGCTTTGTCATTAATTGTGACAGGTCGCTGAAATATCTTCCCCGACGCTATTCTCCATCCTTTTTTTTTTTTACTTTCTAATGCAACTTAAAAACTAATCCTATAGCTCTTCTTTTTTTATCATTTCATATAACTGAAGTCTAGGTAATGTATTTAGTGGGGCTTTCAAAGTTTGACGCTTTAAGTCTTCTTCTTTTCAGATCCGAAAACAGAGAATCCTTTGCTTTTACTTGGGCAATATAGTGATGATGATGTGGAAGAGAACTCGGATGAGAGAAAAGATGCTGCCACTGCCGATAGCTCCTTAGGCAATACAAATAAGCAGGTAACACTAATTAACTTATGATGTTAAATGGCATATACTGATGATCGATCTGTTAACCTTGATGAATTTTATTGAAACCAGGTTGATGGATTAATTCAGGAAGGACAGAAAGATGCAGATATTAAATTGGGTGCAGACACCACTATGCAGATGGTTGACCAACAGAAAACAGGGAAGGATTCTTCCGCACCTGATTTTAAGGCCGAAGGGGAAATTGGTGATGTCACAGTGAGTAACTCGACGATATCAGACGGACTAAACAAGCTGACTCCCTCAGTTCAAGCATTTGGCCCTGTGTCTTTGGAGCACCATGCTCCTACGGATGTTACTTGGATGTGGAAGATGATTTTGCATGAGGAGAGCAATCAGTATTACTACTGGAATACAGAAACTGGGGAAACTTCTTGGGAAATTCCTGCGGTTTTGATTCAAACTGCCGGTGCATATGGGACTGGGTACAATCAGTCGGGGCCTGTGGTTACTACATATGAGTCCACATTGGTTTCTGGTGTTGAACCAAGTTATTTGCAATCCGTGCAAAATGATTACAGAGGAACTGACTGTTCAACTTCTCTAAATGTTGAGTTGGGTGAGAGAAACAAAAGTGAAGATCATCAAGTTGAATGTCAGATGGACTCTGCTTTTAATTACCAACCAGGTCAGGAGGAACTTGCAGGGCCACAAATTTCAGATCATGCACATGCTAATTTTGATACAGGAGCGGCTACTGACCTCCCGTCTCGCCTGTTGAGTCAAAGCGAAGGCTTACTGGAAAAGCTGAGGTCTCTGAAAAAGTAAGCCATTTTACTCTGCGTCTTTTTGTTTATGTATCTTACATTTTTAGGCAAATAGATCATAGTTCCCTTATATTCTTTGAAATGTGACTATCTAATTTATTTATATTAATTTGTAGGTCTCATGGGAACTTTCATAGCAATGAGAAGATATCAAAGTACATTCTTGAGGTTGAAGTCAGACATTCTGATGTTAAGGCGCTCATACTCGATACCTCACCGTTACTTTCTTTTTGGCTCCACACTGAGAAACAACTCAAGCGTCTGGAAGACGGTGTTAACGACGAGATATACGAGCTTGCCAAATCTGCAGTAATGGATGAAATTGCAGAAACTAACAAAAGCTCTCCGGAAAGCAAGCTGGTAGCAGATGCTAATAATACAGAAAGTGAATTCGAGGACAGTGGGAGAGAAAGAGAGTTAGCTCAGTCTGGAAAAACTCTTCATTCAGAGAAATCAGCTGATGTGGGTGGCGATGAATCTCCCACCCACGCCCGAGGGCATTCAGCTGAGCAGTCTGATGTTACTCCTTCAGATGAGATGCTCACCAAGGCTGGCTCCCCAGCTGTGGAAGATATTGACATGGATGTGGATATGGAGGTTGAAGAACCAGTCCCAGTGTCTTCTGTTCAAGTGATAGATGCTTCTGATGGTAAGACGTTCAGTCAAACAGAGCCATACAACCTTGATACCGAGGTTCCACCACCTCCAAGTGAGGAATGGATTCCGCCACCGCCCTCTGAGAGTGAAGATGTTCCTCCACCGCCACCAGACAGTTATAGTGAACCAGCTCCTCCACCACCTCTTGAAACTGGTCATGTCCCTCCAACTTTTTCCACTGACTCTCTGGGAATTTCCTATACCGTACCACAATCTTATATGCAGCAATCTGCTGATTACGCCGCACAATACAGCTTATCATATCCAGAGTCCAATTATCAGTATATTGCCAATGCTGCTGCTGCTCTAGCTCCTAACACTCAGTTCTATGGCCATGTCGACGGATCTCAAGTCTCTCTGCCCCAGTCGACATTTTATTATGAAACTGCTCCTGGTACGAGTGAAGTTGCTCCTGCAGCAGCCAGTGCCGTTGAAGCTTATTACGATTTCAAAGGTGTAGCACCGCTGTTTCCAGTCATTAGCAGTGGAGTTGATTCTGCTAATTTCAACATACCAAGCAATTCTTCTACAGCTGTAGAGCCTAGCTCCAGATCCAACGACTCTGATGAAATGGCATCTATGGGCACTGCTACTCAGTCCACAGATGTTTCAGGTGGATCTTCTCTGTTAGCGAAGGGCCAATCGAAAGGTATGATCCATGGAATCACCTTATCTTCTTCTCTGATCTATTATCTTGGTTTTGAATTTTTGCTTCTTACATCGGGTTTTTGTTACAGTAAAGCGGCCGAAAAAGCGGACAGTTGCTGCATCTTCATTAAAGTCAAATAAAAAGGTTTCGAGTTTGGTGGACAAGGCACGTTGTTGTTTTCTCTTTATTCTCCTCACAAACAAACCCTTTTTCTAGTTTGCCATCTTAATTCTTAAAGCTAAAACTTAAATGTGTCTCCATTGTGTTCAGTGGAAAGCTGCGAAAGAGGAGCTAAACGATAGTGAAGAAGAAGAGGAAGAAGAAGATTACGGGATCCTAGACAGAAAAAGACGACGAGAAATCGAAGAATGGAAATCCCGACAAATCGCTAGTGGAGAGGCTAAAGACAACGCAAATTTCCAACCCCTCGGCGGTGACTGGTTAGTTCATGCAAAGATTCATTTGTCTCCTCCACCATTAAAACATGATTTAGTTACTTAATGCGTTTAACACTGTATTGATGAGATTAGGCGTGAGAAAGTGAAACGGAGAAAAGAGCGAGCAGGACGTGAAACTGTCGAGTCTAAGAAGAAAGAAGAAAAGCAACAAAAACCTGATCTTACCAAACTCTCAGCAGATCTCCCATCGGGATGGCAGGTATTGTTACCTTTTTCACACTATAATGTTTGTTTTGTAAATGAAAACGCAATCGCTAAAACATTGTCACTTGATTTTCACTCTCTCTCTCTCCCCCTCGCAGGCGTATTGGGACGAATCTAGCAAAAAAGTTTACTATGGGAATACAACTACATCTCAAACCTCGTGGACACGACCCACCACCACGTGATCTCTATTGTTTTCTCAGACCCAAAATTTTTGGTTTCTTATTTCTAAAATACATTTGTTTTAGATTTCCTCTCTTATGTAAATTTATTACAGAGCTCTTCGTGTTGTACGTCCCACGTACTGGATTACACATTCCACAATGCCAACGTAATATTATATTTAGTATCTCAATACTCCGAGCCGTAAAAACTTGTATGCTTCTTACTGAACGTCTGAACCTCCAAAGCGGCGGATCTAGAATGTTGGCAACATTCTTTAAGAAATTGAATTATACTGGTTGTTTTAGCATGATTGCCCCCCTATAGTTTTTTAATGGACGAGTCCAATGCCCCCCATAATGCCCCCCATGGAAAATGTTTCTGCATCCAAGCATATATTCATTCAAAATTACTTTTTTTTTTGCAATGGGCTACGTGAATATCCGGAGAAATTATGCATTTTCGTAATTCAATTAAAAAAAAAAAAACATGTAGATCTTTTAACAACAAAAGTTGAAAGAAAATTAAACCCTTGGACGTTTATATATATATATACACATACAAACCACGACAACATTGAATTGAGAGAGAAAGGCAGTATAAGTTAATTAATTATTTAGGAGAGGCAGGATTAGAGCCAGCTCCAGCCAACATGGAAAGGTTAGACGGAACAGAAATGCCACGTGACATTCCGAGTCCGGCGTTACGGCGATGGTAACGGCACCTGAAGGAGCCAGCGTGTGTGGTCGGTGCGCATAAACAGTTTTGCCTCACGCTCGATGACTTGCCCATAACTACCGAGCCGCCACCACCACCACCATTACGACGTGCACGTGGAGACATGTTGTAAGCTTCGTGTCTTTTGATGTCTTCTTGGCTTATCTCTTGATCTGTCTCCTTAAGTTTGATCTTCATCATCACCACCCTCCTCTTCGCTTCTTCTTCCTCTTTCCCTTCCATTTCTTCTTCTTTTCCCTTCTTCTCTTTCTTCTTTGTTTCTACCTTTTTACCATTAAAGAAACCTCTAAAAATAGACGACAATGGAGTTATGAAACTGAAAAAAAAAAGTTTTTAGAATTAAGAAAAAATAAGTAATGTAAAAATATAAATCTAAAAATAGTGGTATTTCTATGTATCCGTTCTCTTCGGTTTTGAACATGCGATATTGTCGTTTTCTTTGCAGTAAACGGATGGTTGCATTTCGTTAACGAGCTCAGAGGAAGGAAACCCTACTTTTAGAAAGAACATAAATGCGCTTTTTATTTGGGTAACAAAAATGAAATATGCGAACTTGTAGCGCGCCATGCCTGCGAAGACGGGATTTTAATGACTAAAAATGATTCTTCGCTCCGAGTAGTGAGCTTTTTCTAATGACATTCCGAGAGTCGAGTCATTTAAAAAACGACTCGTCTGTCGTTGAAATGAAGTACATGTTACAATCAATCGGTAGTCTCGCATCTTTTTATATTGAGATTACTATTAAAAATATGTACAAATGTACAATGTATTGAGATTACTATTAAAAATATGTACAAATGTACAATGTATTGTATTTACAAAAATAATATACTTTTGATGATTATCACTAAACTCTAAATCATTTTGATGAGAAATTATAAATAACAAAATCTACATTATTAGTAAATAACGAAACTCGACCAAATATCCATGACCCTGACCAAAGAAAAAACCTGAAACAAAAACCAAGTAAGTAGCTTTTGCTTGAACCTTGATAATTTTTCTGTTCCCGCAAGTTATCAATCATTCCCATACATTAAATCCTGATAACTGAACATAAAAGAGACCTATAAATCCTTTTAAGCCACATAACTACGACATACACTAATAAATAGCTGGAACCTACATTAACAGTTGAACCACATGCACTAATTGGACTCTAACCTTTGTTCAAAATTACAAACCAGAGTTAGGAACAGCATAAATTACATAATCTACGCGCTTAAGAAGAGGAATAATAGATGAGTGCACTTTTTTGCAGAGATTCTTCAACTAATTCGTATGGTTATCGCAAACTAAGCAAGAGGAAGAGGCAGGGCTAAAAGTGAGTGATTTGATCATCTAACGAGTACGAAACTACCAAATAGTAAATAGGCTTGTACTCTAAAAATCATTCTTATGGCAGTGAAAAAACAAACTCCAAACCCAAATATGCTAAAAGTCTACATAACACACTCTAAGTTAAGAGATAAGATATGACTTAAATTAAACAAACACACACTAGAAGATGTCTAAATATAGCATTAAAACTTTTGATACTCTTCCTGTCCTTAGCAAATCCTTCCTGATGTTGGGTGCTACATGATAACGCTAGCCTACCAAAGGATCTGTTTTGGAAACTTGGAGCCTATCTTGCATATGGATGGTATCGACTACTGCCACTATAACCCCTCCCATATGGAGGACCTGCTCCTTCATAACTGCCACCAGACTCAAATGCCCCACCATATCCGCCATAGCCTTCCCCTCCACCACGACCATACCCACCACCATTATAACCTCCTCCAGGACCGTAACCTCCATTGTAACCCTCACCACCAAACCCGCTACCATAGGGTCCAAAACGACTAGAATAGCCATGGGGAGGTTCATTCCGGTAACCTCCTAAGCTACCATAGGGCCCATACCCTCCTCCAAATTCAGCACCTACACCACCACGACCATACCCATATGCCCCAGGAAACCTACTAGGAGGACCTCCATGTGACCTAATGGGACCTGGAGGACCATACCCTCCATCATAACCTCCATAAGGTCCACCATAATTGCCATAACTATCGTTAAACGAACGACCTCTAGGGTGACTACCATAAGGTGGAGGTGAACGGTTTGAAGATTTCTTTGGTTCTGCTTTCTTGATTTCAACCTACAACAAAGCAACTTAATTAACCTAGCTATGGCTTTTGGATGCAAACTATAGCAAGGGAGTTCCTAGCTTACTGTGTGACAACCTACTTACATTTCGCAGAAGCTATACTAACTAAGTTAAACGTGTATAATGAAAGGAACTATTTTTTAAATTGAAACAAGGAGAGATATGAATTCATGTACCACAATTCTAGGTACCAATCAAACAAGATTACCTGAGTGTCTGCCAAATCGATCATGTTTCCTTTGGACAACAATTCATCAACGACCTCTTCGCTGTCAAAAATTACAAAACCAAAACCTCGGGACCTGTTTGTTTCATGGTCACGGATTATCTGGTGCTCCGCCACGGTCCCATACTTGGCAAAGAAGTCCTTCAGTTCATCTGATCAACAAAACAAGCAAAACATTAAGCGCATAACACCAATATTCTCACGAAAAGCAATAACTTCAAATACGTTGCAAGAAGCAGATTTACCTTCTGTAACAGTGGAGGGTATTCCACCAACAAAAATCTTCTTTGTCTTGAAATCCTTCGACTGATTGCCACCAGCACCTTTTGGGATAGTCCTTTTGATCTCAACCTGTTCCGTTCGTCCAAGAAACATATAGGTATGTATAAATCAGTAAAACGTAATTAACCAAATCAATGTTATAACATAATAGTGCAGGGTTAAAAAAAAAAAAAAAAGAGAGAGACCTGTTTCCCATTGAAGATGTGAGTATCTTCGATAACTTTGTCAACTACAGAAGGGTCAGCATAGGTGATGAAACCAAATCCCCTAGGTTGTCCTGTATTTCGATCTCTCATTATCACGGAATCTGTTATCTCTCCGTACTTCCCAAAATGCTTATTGAACACAGCTGCAAGTAACAGATACGCGAAATCAATACACACGTTCTAGACCCGCGAAATCGAGGGAGCACATAGATTATTATGTATTGAAACTCGACAGAATATCGTAATGAAACCCAATAAGAAGAAAAAGAGAGAGAGAGAGACTTACTGTTAGTGGTGTCTTTGTGTAATCCTCCGATGAATATTTTCCTGCGACGAGAAACACAAATTTAACAATCAACCAACAAAAAATAGAGACACGAATCACGATTCACGAGGGAGTAGGAAACGTACCCTGGGCTGGCGCCATCGCCGGACTGAAAATTCTCGTTGCGAGATCTGGACCCCATCGCAGTGACTCTTTCGATTCGATCGAGAAAACCCCGAGCTTAAGGATTGAGAGAGAAACCGAGAGAGCTAGGGTTCGCAATTTTTTTAGAGGACTTAAGTGATCGAAGATCTGAGATAGAGAGAGATCGCTGGTTCGTTTATACTTTTAAGTTTGGGCTTATCGACTCGTGAAAAAATAATTATTAAATAGACTTAGTTTCCCACACGGCCGACTTATTATTTTTCCAAAAAAAAAATAAAAAAAAAAGAAAGGAGAATGTTGACAGTGGGATTTGAACCCACGCCCTTTCGGACCAGAACCTTAATCTGGCGCCTTAGACCAACTCGGCCATATCAACTACGATGTACAGAATACTTTATAAATAATTTTGAATGCACTTAAGAGTGACAATAGCGTATAAAAATACGGAAGAGAGACATGACATTTAGCGGTAATTTATAAGGAAATACTGTTTATATATATATATATCAAGTCTTGTGTTCAAGTCCCATACCCTCTCTCTTTCTCTCTACTTCCTTCTCCAACATGAGCAGCAGCGGCGGCGATGGCGGCTCTAGGATTTTGATCCCCGCCGATCTGCGCGAAACCATTCAAAATATCAGCGAGGTTACGGGAAAGAAACATTCCGACGAGGATATCTTCTCCGTCTTTAAGGAATCCTTCAATGATCCACATGAGACCGCCCAGAAACTTCTCTACTTAGGTAGGTGCTGAGATTTTTGCATTTGTTTCTTCTCTTAGAGTTTGATTTTTTGCTTTTTGTTAGTATCTATAAGGAGCATCTAGAAGCTAGCGTCGCTCTTCTTAGAAAGCTTGTAGACGAATGGAACGATCATTCCCCTAAATTATCATCGACAACACGTGATACTCTCACTGCTATGAATAGCTTCAGGGAACAGGTATAGCATCTCTTTACTCTTCTAAGCTATAACCAATGTCACCCTCCTCTCCGTTGTATTTTCATATCTGATCTGACCTGCCATGTTTGTAGAACGAAAAAGGCATCTCTAAAAGAGGAGCCAATTGTTCACTTTACGAAGAAGCTGACAAGTACTGCAAACTCATCTCGACGAGACTCTCCCCTGGAAGTGGCGACCAGTGGCGGCGTTTCCGGCAAGACCGATGCTTTCGATGTGGGAGTTGAATCGAGGGCGGATGATACAGAAAAACAGATAGCGTCTTTGTCGACAAAGATGGATCCACCACAACTTGCGGCTTTCAAGATTAGGCAAGCGACGACAATGGATGGCGGCAGAAAGTCATGTACCCGAAGCAGCTCTATCGGAATCGGAAGCAAAAAAGGGCTGATGGGGGAGCCAAAGGCGGCGTTTCCAGCAAGATTGTTCCGAAAGAAAGAGTACGAAACCTAACCAATGCATGCTTTAAAATGAATAAAGCTGAACTCTATTCCAATGGATGCTAAAATGTATATCACATCATCCAAAACATGTTAGACATTCAAATTCTTCAGCTTGCGTAATAAGATAGATGTAGAAAATCAATACAATATTTTCGAAGTATAATATTAATAATGTATATGAGTCAACATCATATAACCAGCGCATGCTTTGGACTTCGAAAATTTAAAATTATATATTAAAAAAATTTGGTTTGATTATATGATCCTCTCAAAAAGATCGAATATACATCAAAATTTCCAGGTATACATCAAAACATTTTACAAATATTTACGAAACAATCTGCAAACATCACTCCACTTTCTTTGCTACGAATAATCACTCAAACAACAAATTCATGTCAAGATATTAAGAAAATGGAAGACAGAGACTCGAAATCATCGACCAAAATGGAAGATGATATTGGCCGACAAACAAGTATTCAATTTTTTTTTGGTGCAAATGTGAACAAGTAGATAGATGATTCTTAACAACTTCAGATTCTAACAGACAGGGTCAAAAGATACAAGTTTCTATAGGAGATAATAGATGTGTGCTACACTTTGCTTTTCCACAAAAATATTTGAAAATTTATCGAAAGATTTGAAGTGAAACAGTGTAGAGCCGAATGAGAACAACAAATCATCAATTCAAAATAAGATTTGTAAGACAAACTTTATACAGATCATCAAGTCGTATTTTCAACGACAATATGTTTTTTTCTTTCACATAGTTTGAAGGAATCTTAGATCAAAGTATGGATTCAAAAATATTGGTTGGTAAGTGACTTGGTTTAAGCTTTAAACAATATAAACAATTTAATATACTAATATATTTTATATAATCCCTAATATATTAAAAGAGAATCAATTTTTATAATTAACCTTTACTTGATGTGTTATTAACAAGAGTGCCATGCTGATGTGTCATCACATGGTTCACTTTTAAGTCAAATATTAATTAAGACAAAAATTATTAGATTAATTACATTATATGCCATTGCATTAGTTTGATTAGAGAATAATTTATATCAATGATTTATACATATTTTAGCATTTAATTATAAAGATATTATCATTCTTTCCATATCTTATCAAATATATCAAATTAATTATTTTCTTAAATACTACATTGTTTTCTCTCATTTATTGGTTAGATTAAATTTTATAAAAATAGATAAATTATCACATTACCCATATATTAAGAAAATGTACATTTTTTAACACAAATTATAATTTGAATTTTAAAAAACAGATACCAATTACTGAAATGATGAAAAAAACAAGTATATCATCAAAGTCCCACATTGGAAATGAAGATATATGATAGTTCATAACACTATTATAAAAAGAACCAAAATAATAAGAAATCATAAGTTTTGGAAACTTAATTTGATAAGCATCCAAATTTATCAATATATTTGATTTA
>OVBJ01001569.1:0-26672 GCA_900406535.1 Noccaea bulbosa | reverse complement strand
CTCATCTCTTCATTCACTCTAAATTCTTGAGTGTGGGATTTGCGTCCCACACTTACCTAATTTGACCAACAGAGGAGTCAATATAATATTGACATTGACTTACTTCTCTTTATCTTTGTTTTCTACACTTTAAAAATATAAATTTTTTAATTTTTTTAAAAAATCATTCATCTCAAGTTTTATAGAATTTTCATCTCAATTTAATAAAAATATATGAAAACCCACCCATTTTAGATATAACCAGTCAGGCTTGTAAAATAGAGAGAGCTAAATAAAATGGACTACATACTGTCGTTTTGGTATTGGATATGGACTACCATCGGTATTAGGCAACAAAAAAGGAGTAATTGGGCCGGGCCTGTGTTGGAAAGGGTTGCTGGGTGTCTTTGTCCGTAAGCTGTTGTTCTGAAAGTGAGTGTTGTTACCACTACAGGTGGTTTGGATGCTGCAACTTGCCACTTGTTCGCTCCAGAGTTTTTTTTTCCCACAAAATAAAAGAAAGATAAAATGTTACTAGACTAATAGGCCCGATCGGGGTTTGAAGAAAAAAAATGTCAGTAATTTAATCACAGTGCAATATGTTTGACTTTTCCCATTTGACATTGACGAGGATGGATTATCTGTATAGAATGGAGACAACCAAACTGATACAGAACATAGATAAATAAACAAAACACAAACATAATTTAATAATACAAAAAAAAAAAATGTGGGAATCATATAGATGTGTGATTACTGATGATGAGACATAACAACAATACCATTAGCTGTCACTCTTTTATTTATTTATTATATAGTATTTATTTAAAGTAGATTTGCAAAAACGAAAAAAAAATGTATTTACTTCCCTTTGTTCAGACGTTTCTTTATTCTTCTTCCTTCTTCTTCTTGATCGTGTTCAGAAATCATATTCATCGCAACCTCTCTCTCTTTCTCTCTCTCTCCAAACTGGATTCCTTATAACATGTGAGATCTCTGTTCGACCAGAGACGAGTCTAAGCAAAGAATACTAAAGAATGATGAAAATGAAAACAGGAACGACGCCACCGGTCATCAGCGGCGGCGGAGGAGCCGGAAGTAGCGGCAATGAATGGGAGTCCCGACCTGGAGGAATGGTTGTACAAAGGCGGACGGATCAGAGCTCCGATGTTCCACGTGTCATTCGTGTCCGGGTCAAATTCGGGTCGGTTTACCACGAGATCCCCATTAATTCCCAATCTAGCTTCGGTAACCAAACCAAACCAATATAAAATTTTCAAATTTTAATTTTTTTATTATTCCAGAACTCTGTTTTTGAATTCGATGGATTGATTATGGTTTACAGGAGAGTTGAAGAAGATGCTGACTGATCAGACCGGACTTCACCATGAAGACATGAAGATTTTGTACAAAGACAAAGAGAGAGATTCAAAGATGTTCCTAGATCTCTGTGGAGTTAAAGATCGGTCAAAGCTTGTTCTTAGAGAAGATCCAATTTCTCAGGAGAAACGTCTCCTCGAAAAAAGGAAAAACGCCGCCATTGAAAAAGCTTCTAAATCAATCTCCGACATTAGTCTCGAAGTCGACAGGCTCGCCGGACAGGTTTTTCTATTTAAAAAAAAAAAACAGAGCTTCCCGGCGACTCTGTTCTCAAATTCCGCCGTTTCTATTTCGAATCTGAGATTTTTATTTCCGATTTATAGGTGTCGGCGTTCGAGATGGTTATTAATAAAGGAGGAAAAGTTGAAGAGAAGAGTCTGGTGAATCTGATTGAGATGTTGATGAATCAATTGTTGAGACTCGACGCCATAATCGCCGATGGAGATGTGAAATTGAAGAGGAAGTTGCAGGTAAAAATTTACAATAAGTTCGAAAAATTACTTTATATATATGTTTGACTGATTCGACTGGATATTTGGAAGGTGAAAAGAATTCAGAAGTACGTCGAAGCACTCGATGTCTTGAAGGTCAAAAACGCAACCAAAAAGGTTGAAATTAGCAAATCGGTCCGTCACAAACCTCAAACGCAACCACAAACGCAGATACAACATCAACAACGCGATTTGCTATCGTTTGTTGAGGAAGAGGAGGAGGAGCCGAGGAATTCCGGCGCCTCTTCTTCAGGTACTCCGGCGGCGATTGTAACTAATCCATGGGAGATATTTGATTCCACATCGGCGTCAAAGGCGGTCGAACCGGTTAAACCGGTCCCTCCAAGATTCAAATGGGAATTCTTCGACTAAGCTAAACGCCATACATACACGATAAATATGTTTTTTTGTTCTCCGATTTCATATGTGATTTGTATTGTTTCTCATCTCAATGAGGGTGTATGATTTGTGATTTGATCTTGGCAATTTTTTTTGGGGTTTGTTTAGAATATCTTTTGTTGGTCTCCTCTTTAAGTCAATTCACAAATAAGAGGGGGAGTTTCAACAAACAGAGTTTCATCATCAACGTCATCATCCCATCATTGTAATACCTAAAGATTTGGATTTTCTTTACTATTACAATAAAAGTTTTACCAACAAATTGTTGTAGTTTTATAAGACTGTTATGTGAATGTTTTATTTTAGGTTGATCTCTCTTCGTGGATTATATAATTCATACAAGTTGCGAGATTTCTAATTGCCATGTGAATTTTAAAAGACTTCAAATAGTTAGTACATAACTTTGATATCTTTTTTATCTTTTTAAGTTGATATTCCGTTTGATTTATCTTTTTAAGTTGATATGCATCAAAGCAATGAGATCTTAGAGAGAGAGGGAGAGAAAAGAAGCAAGAAAACAAAGCATGCATGTTGGTAACACATGCCAATCATATCATTGAATATGTTTCTTGTGGAATTGGTAACTTCTGGTGTCCAAAATTATATTCATTGCTTCCTGCTAAGGCTACAAAGTCGATCGAATGAGAGAGAAAGAGGAATCTTTGGGATAACCAAATACCTAATCCAATACTCTATTGACATGAGAAAAGGCAAAGTAGTAAAGTACAATCAAGTTCATTGAGGAAATGATTTAGGACTTAGTTAATCACTTAATCATATTATTATTCTCTTAAAAAGCCAAATAGCATTTTAATACAAAAATAGATCTTTTGATATGATTAAGCTTTTATGGTAACCAACAAGAATTAACGGATTAGTTTTAGGATACATCAAATCATTTATTATGACATGATTGGTATCCAATAAGAAAAACTTTCTTGCTATCACAAAGATTTGGTATGGCTCCAAAATGTTTCCTTGATTAAAAACGGGAAATATTACTTTTAGATTGGTGGCTCTTCGGAAAGAGTACTTGGAGTGAAAAATAAGGATTCGAATTTATATTTCGTTCAAATTTTGTAATCTAAGGCTTATGATATTTCGTCTAGAGTTAACAAGTTTAACATCTAAATTAAATGAATTCGATGAATAACATGGAATCACTTCGAATGTAGAGAGGAATCAAATTTTGGCTGAATGAGATTGTAATTTTCTTTTAGTAAGTACAAAGAAAGATAATATATGTCATATTAGATTTTTTTTTTTTTTTGTAAAAGAAAACATGATGTTGTTTTGTTTTCAACATACTACACGTCTACACCATTTTTTATATTTTATTTTTTAAAAATATGTATTAAAAATTTATATTCAGAGTTAAATATGCTTTTTGGTAAAAGATCTTACACATACTAAATTTAGATACTATAAATTTTGGAAATATACTCTTTGATGAGTTTTTAATTTTAAAACTACCCTTGTTTTTCTTAGTTTTGAAAAATACAATTTTTATATGTGAAATGACTTAATTATCCTAATTTAGTTTTCAACTAATTTAATAAAAACGAAATTCAAATAATAAATATAAAATATTAAGATTTAATTATGATTTTGTTTCATTTTAAAATACTAAACAATTCTAATAATCTGTTTAGATTTTATTAAAAATCCTTAAAAAAATATAAGATTGTTTATATAAAGTTTAAATGAGAGTGGAATTAAGGTTGTTTATATAAAGTTTCAAAAATATTTAAATGTGTTTAAAGATAAACATTAAAAATGAAAGATAGATTTATCAACTTTTGAAATTTTAATAGTTTATAAAGTTTAAATATATGTAAAGTTTGAATTTATAAAGTTTCATTTGGTTGAAATAGGATGAGATTAAAGTTATTTATATAAAGTTCTAAAAATATTAAAATTTGTTTAAAGAAAACATTAAAAATTTAATATAGATTTATCCACTTTAAAAATTTAAAAATTTATATTTATCTGAAAAAATCTTATTTATTTTATTGTTTTTGAATTTTGTTTTTTAATTTGTAATTGTAATTATTTATTAATGTTTTGTTTAAATTATAGCAAAACAGTCTTTTTGCATTCAAAAAATGTATTTTTCAAAACAGAAAAAACTAGGGTATTTTTCAAAATTTTAAACATAAATAGGGTATTTTTCAAAGAATCCCTACTAATTATGTCTCTTTTATACTACTATATATGGACATATATAATCTATATTTTATTTCTTGCAGATTCTAAAACCTAGTCAACAAAAAAAAAAAAAAAATTAGCCTTGATATTACGTGATGAATTTTTTTATCTTTTTAGTAATATTTGTTGGCAAGACTAATTAAAACTATAAATTTATTTAGCTTTTCAATTAAATATATAAATTACAAGAACATGTTTTGTATCTTTAGGAAAACAACTTAAACAAAACTTAATAAAAATCTAAGATACTAAATTAAGAATCTAACATATTGTACATTTCTGTTTTCAGAATCTAAAAGCTACAATGAAAATCAAATTCATTGAGAATAATTTTGTTGACCATTAACATACAATAAGTGAAAGAACCCCCAATATTTTAGTATGAAAAAAGTTTTATATACCTGTGCATGTATTATACTGTATATATCTCTTTTAAAAATATTGTACTATTTAACTCAGAACATATGATCACATTTATATATATATATAAGTATATAACACAAACACATGACATCTCTAACCATAGAGATACTATATATATTGAAAAGTTCTCAGAGATACATTATAATATGCATCACCTGCTGAAAAAAAGAAGGCATATAATATCCAACACTTATTACACAACCAAACCATACTTCTAAAATATATATATGTATATGCTTAGGAATCTTATTAATATGAACTGCTAGTTTTAAGTCTTCACCTCGCTTTGATAACATCTTGGAGAACCCTTTTCAGTTCATGTCGACACTGTTGAACAGAGAGTCCATGAAGTCGAATTCATTAACCAAATCCTATATAAGAAAAAGTTATACAAAACACATTTAATATGACTCATTGACATCAATTAAAATTATAGACAAATAATTTCTTTTTGATTTTGTTAACGTTATTGTTTTACCTGCGGATCCAATAACGACCAGTCGATAAATTCCGGATCATCCTGTTCCTAACAATCGATTCCAGGTTTGAGCGTATGTTTAGAAAATCATTCGATGATATTAAGTATCGAAACTAAGTTACATGGATATATTTCAGAATTGTATGAATTAGAGGTACCTGATCAGGATTAGGGTTCATGTTGGGAATTGAAGAAGTCGTCTCTGGAGCAGCGAAAGTGTTCGATGTTTCAACATTAGAATGACCCTTCTCCAACAAAGTCAACGTTAGACATAAATCGAAAGTATTCACTCAATTTGTTAGACTAGCCTAAAAAAAACTTACAGATCCAGTATTAACAAAGGTCCAGTCACCATCTTCTTCAAGAGAGAAATTCTGATTCAGTTCAGTTGAAAAATTTGCAGGGAGGTCACAGTTGGTGGCGGAAGCCACTTCTCCTTGTTGCTGCAGCACATTTCAGAAGAACAGAAGTCACAACATATACTTCATGTAGATATGTTACTGAAATGTTAGTTAGTGAAGATATATATATATACCTTGTTGTGATCAAGCTGAAAGCTACTTATATCGCAAGGAAGCTCAATAGTACTGCCGAGATCGTCATATAAGTTGAGGTTCTCTAGTTGAGGAATTTCAGAAGATGGCTGAGTAGTTGCAGCGGCATGTGGTTGAGGCTGATATGAAGAATTCTCATTGTTTAAGAACGACTGCACGGCGTACGAGAAGTGGCTAGGTCCTGGCTGATTGGAAGTTAAACTTCCATAGCTGCTGAGTCCTGATTGATTAGGAGCTAAACTTCCATGGCTGCTCAATCCTGGACTAGGAGTTAAATTTCCAAAACTGCCTAGTTGATTAGGAGTGAAACCATGGTTACTCTGTCTTGGTTGGTTAGGAGTTGAAATTTCATAGCTGTTCATTCCTGGTTGATTTGGAATCAAGTTTCCATAGCTGCTCGTTCCTGGTTGAGTAGGAGTAACTAAACTTCCATAACTGCTCATTCCTGGTTGATTAGGAGTAATCAAACTTCCATGGCTGCTGAGTCCTGGTTGATTAGGAGTTAAACTTCCATGGCTGCTTAGACCTGGGTGATCAAGAGTCAAACTTCCATAGCAGCTCATCATGTTATTGTTGAAGCTATTACCATTAACAGCCGACATTCCATGTTGTCCAAACCCAAGAACTTGAGATGATTGGCCGGTTTTGTTCGCCATCAAAGCTGGTTCAAAAAAGTTTCTTCCTTCGTTTTGAGATGGTTGGTATGAGAAGTTGAGGTTGCTTCTGACGGGCAGGGTTAAGTTTGATCCAGTACGGTGTGGTTCGTAGGTGGATGACCGGTTCATGTAGTTGTAAGGGATTTGGTTGAAGCGGACCGGCTCACGTGTGTTGGATAAGAGTCTAGACTGTCCAAGACCTTGTCGTCCGGGTTTAGAGTAGAATGATCTATTGTTAAGACTTGTTTCGTACCAAGAAGTAGAGGTTGGGTAGTAGCTGTAGTACGGGTCTCTGATTTGAGCATGCGAAAAAATCGAGTCTATGCCCCCATTCGGCAAAACGCTCAAACCTTGGTCCGCGACTTTCCTCAAGAATTGTCGATATTTCTGCGCAGCAAACGATTTTGAGTTAATTGAATAGTAGAATCGTTCTTTAATTTGTCAAGAGTTGTCGATAGTCTATGAATTGATTTTTTCTTAATTATTAAAATCCTAAAACNCAAAAAAAAAAAAAAAAAAAAAAAAAAAAATGCTCAAACCTGTAAATGGCTGGCGACGTTCTCTCTTGTCAAGTATGGTACGTCCGATGAGGTGTTCATGAAGTCTAAGATTTTCTTTGGCACAGCCTCTTTGGAAGATTCAAGTTTAATAAATAAACATAGGACATTAGTTAATTAGCATATGTATATATATTAACTTGAAAATGTAAGAAAATAAATTGTATATATTTTAAACAATAAAATAAAAAACCAAAACACTTACTCTCAAGACCGTGATGGTGGATAGCTTGTAAGAACTTGAAGTGAAGATCATCCGACCACTGAATCTTACTCTTCTTCTTGATGGGCTGCGACAGAGACTCAACATCATCACCAGAACTACCTTTTGGATTTCTTTTTCGATCTTTTCGTGAACCATCGGTACTAACACAACTTTTATTTGTAGTGGTCACGGATCTTGGATCTGATCTTGACGAGCACTTCTTCTTCTTGGTCTTCAAGACATTAGCTTGTGCAGGGAGCAACTGGATTTGCCGAGGGACACTAACATCTGTGTCCTTGTGGTTGTTCTCCGTCCATAATATGGACTTACCATTCCTCTTATAGGTTAAAGCAAGTTGGTATATCTTGGATAAGTCATCATTTTCAATGGGTTTTGGAATGAAACACATCGCTCCACAAGTTAAACTCTCCTGTTCTTTGTTGGTGTCCGATGACATCACTTCAATATTTAAAGAAATGTAAGGAAAAATACATGTGGTTATATGTAGCTTAAAATTATAGCAAATTATATAATACTATTTTTCTTTAAGTTTGTAGGGGAAAAAAAGTTACCTATGACCGGTAAATTTCCAAATTCGTGATCGATTTGTCTTTTGAGTTGTAGACCGTTCATGCCAGGCATGTAGTAGTCTGTAAGTATAAGATCGATATTATTTCTTTCAGTTTTAAGAGTAGACAATGCTTCTCTCGAGTCGTTTACAGCTATAACTGTGATCTCCGTAATCGCTGGGTCTAAAACCATTTAACCAGAAAAAAATAATTAATTCATCAACTAAAATAAGATGTAAAAATATTGCAAGTACTATAAAAAGAGAAGAAACTCGTCGAATGGAGGGCTTATATACGTAACATAAATTTACTACTTCAGTTATGAAATGTGTGACAAATTTTGAGAAAGTTCATAGCCACAGCCAAACATATACTTTAAAATATAATGACAACATTTTCGTTGAAATAATTACACATGAATTCTAGTGATTGGAAGGCTATTTGGTTTAATACTTATAAGAAAACATCGATTCGAAGAATATCAATTAAACCTCGGAAAAAAAACATGTTGTACGCAAACCCGATGTACGGACATATCATTTTTTGGTTAATAACATTTCTATTCTTTTTTTGCACACTTATAAAGTTATGTTCATTTTTTTTGCCAGCCAATTATAAACTTACGAAGTCATAATTATTGCTAAAATTTAGATAATGTTTTACACATATTTTTTTCCTTTTGTAAAAGTCGTTTCAAATTGACTGCAAAAAGATAAAAAAAAAACACGATAATGAAAGTGTCTTTTTCATTTAACACGAAATACTATTTTCTAAATAAAATATTATTCAATAAATTTTTGAAAAATTTACAAATTATATTGGTTGGAAATTTTTTATAACCAAACTAGAAAAAAAAGGAGGAAAAAAAAAAATAGCTCAATGGAAATTTTAGATGTGTGCATGTAACTGGATCGAATTTAAGTCCGTAATAGATGATTTAGAAAAATATTTGATCAATTTCAACAAAATACAACTTTTGAATACGCTACAGTTTTTTAAGGGTTAGTAAGCTAATTCTTTCTCCTGCTGAAAACTAGTATATAGAAAGAAGAAAAAATTACGACTTAGAAACATATAGTAGTTGATTAAGCATTTACCTCGGTATTTAGATTTTTCAAGCCTACGTGACGTAACTTGAAGGAAAACAGAATCATCGTCCACAACCATAACATTTATTTTCAAGCCAGAGCTTTGGTTGTAGAGCGATTGAGCATAAGCCATTTTTCTGTTATTTGTAAGTTTTTTTTCTTTCAAGTTTATATAAACTATTTAGGCTGCAGAAAGCTCAATATTTATAGGCGTATAAAGTAGACACGTTATATAACATTTGGCAATGTTGTAGTGGTGCATATGTAAACACTATTTGTAGAAAGAAATAATAATAATATAAGATAAATGCAAACTTAATTTTATTTATTATTTTGATGATAATATTGAAAAGTAAGAAAAGTTGAGAAAATTTAGAAAAAATAGATACAACAAAAAAATACCATTGCTTGGAAATACCGTGTGCTAGTTTATGTAAAATATCTAGACTAAAGTAGGAAAACTTTAATGCAATTTACCAATAAATATTTTTTCAATCTAAATTATATACAATTGTTATTCTATCTTTGATTTTTGTTCCTGGTTTAGAATTGATTTTCAAATAGATTTTTTACATCTTTGCAGGATTTGTGCTACAAAGTAAAAATGTGAGAATATTGTATGTGAATATGTGAAAATGAAAAAAAATGTTAGTTTTACAATATTTTAATATTTTGTTGAATGCAACTATAAAAAACGATAAATGGATTTTTTGTTTAAATCGAACTTCAAAATTTATGTCTTCGAAATGCAAATGGAGAATTTTGAAATATATGGTTAGAAAGTGTTGCGGAATGGTTTTGCGGTATTAAAAAAAAACAAAAAAAACAAAAATTTAGATCTAAAATTTTAACACTGTTTTACAGAAAATTCATTTTTTTTTTAATTATATCAATTTTTTTAACTATTAAATCATATCATATAACATGAAATTACACATGTTAAAATTAATTAATATATTAGGAATATAATAGATTGAATTTTGGATTTTTTAGCCTAAAAGCGAAAAGTATATCGTTAAAAAATTTGTCGTGTTTCAAATCATTTTGTCAGGATATTATTTTCAAACCCTTCTAATACACAATATTAACGATTTTACCGGTAATTTTGTCGTTGGTGTAACGACCAAAACTAGAATATTAAAAATTGAATATATTAATCGTAGTATAGCATGTCTATTTTAAAAACATCAAATATCAATAATGTTTTTAGCGTATAAAATTATCGCTGGAAAATTGTTTAGTCTGATACTAAGCATTTACCATCATCAAATAGTCACAATGATTAAAACAAAAATCCATAGTTATATTAAAACAATGAATCAAAAGTTCGAAAAAGTTAACTATATTTTGAATCTATAGTACTTAAAGGTCATGATTATATGTTTATTTTGAATCTTTAGTATCTAAATATCATGATTATATGTTTTTTTATTTGATAACGTGATAATGATAATAGGTTTTCAAACGATCGAATAAAAATATTATTTAGGACCATCGTATATATAGCTAATTTATTTTTTGTTAAATATTTTTTCTTACGTGTATAAAATAGTTACTGCTGTCTATTAATCCTCAAAATTTTAGTAGTAATAATTCTTAACTTTTTGTGAGTGATACCTGTTCTTTTTTCCTTTTTTGGTTGAAGGTATCTGTTTCTTTTCTTTTCTGTCTGTAATCAAAAGTCAAAAATCTAGTCAGTTTTCTTAACATCGACTTGCCAAAAGGCCGTCCGTTTAGTGTGAACGTCTATGTGAGAGGAAAAGTGTCCTTTAAGGAAACTATTTCAATAAGTTAAGAGAATCTGATACTACCTCAACACGTGTGTAACAAAAAGTAAGCTGCATGCAGTACAATAGATTTGCTGTTAAATGGCTATTAATGTTTTTTTCAGTTTATTTAGACAATGGACAGTAGTGATTTTGTAATTACTGCTTTTGTAGTTAAGAGAAAACTAAAGCGGTTTGTAATGAAGAGTAATTGAAGCATGTACAAACTACTAAAAACAAGGAAAATTAAAGTATGTAGCATTTTCTTATTTAGGCCAAAAACGAAAGTACTATTCATAACTAGAACTTAATTAATATGGTTAATATCAATCAACTTTAACAGTGTTGACAATTGCGACCAAATTAATTATCCTAAAAGTTATAGGGTTGGTTTTATTTATTAAACAATTTTGAAATTTTTTTCCTTACAATAGTGGTTTCAGTCCATAGTTTTTGTGACTATTGTGGACTTAATGATATTTATATATAAAAAAATCATTATAATAAAATTTATAGATAAAGCAATATATTATTTTCATAGATAAAAGGAGGCCTTAAATGAAATTATTTCATATTTTAATTTTAATTTTACGTATGTAATTCCTATTCTTAGAAGATTTCTGGAAGGTTTAATAGGAAAATGGAGATTTTTTAAACATTGCACAAAATAAGCAAAACTATAAATTAAGATTTTATGACATAAATAATGGTTGTCCCCTTTTCTGCAGTAGGATAATTATAATGGCTTCCACCATTGTACATCTCGTGTTACTATATCATTAGCTAATTATAATTTGCTTTGACAAAAAAGAAACGAATCTAGGAATATATGTATAAACTAATATGTGGCATTCGTTAATTAAAAACATGGAGATATGTGCATTTAATGGAATTTGGGATATGTTAACAATTTGTATTATGTTAAGCAAACAAACTCATTAATAAATTTTGTATTTCCAAACCAAAAGGTATTTACGGTTAAACCATGCCTTTTAAAAAACACGAAATTTACCCAAGAAAATCAGATTACCATGTTTGTCCGTGTCGTGTGCTCGCTCGCTTGAGCTCATGGATACGAACAGTATTACTATCACATATTTGTTGGCTATCCACGAGATACTTGCAACAAACACATGATGTTTTTTTTTTTTAACCATGATTAAAAACAAGCACTACTGTTTTCTTTCAGAATCTCTTTTAACACTAAAGTGACCGTTGATAAATAGAGAATCTTCGGTCAGGCACCAACTGCTATCGTAGCATTACAATTTTAGCAACTCATTTGTCAATTGGGAGATACATACCATAATTGGATTATCTACTCTACCATTAAATAAAAAAATTCCTGCAACCCAAAGATTGTGATTATACAAATTTTTAGTATTTCATGGGGAAAATACATCTGAAAATTTGTATCTGATTCGATTCCTGGGCATAGGTAGGTCCGTATATCTTGGGCCTAAGATATAACATAGGTCCATTGAAGCCCAACATAGGTCCATTGAAGCCCAGACAGTGAGCCGATTAATATCAATTTATTTAAGAGTATCTTAACTCGGAGGCTATGTCTACGGTCTACCTAAAAGCTAGTGTCCATCAATATATCACTATCTTTCCAACCAAAATCTGCGTCGGATTTTTGGGTCAACAGCAATTTCACTAAAGAACCAAAAATCAGACGTCAACAGGAAAGACAGATTGTCGACGGCTTCTAAATTTAGGGTTATAAAATCCCTCAATAATGTCCCTTTCCTTTAAAAGTAGCGCGATCCATTTGTCAAATCCGACATTATACACTATCTTGTATAGTTCATTGGTGAGCATCAACGAAGAACATGCTATTAGGTCACATATAGATGGACGGACAATTTGTTATAAAGTGTCAAAGTGGATCATAAAGGAATACGTTGTAAAAGACTACTGTTTTGTAGTGCTTCTTAAAGGAAGAAGTCAAGACTCTCCATCATTTTTAGATACCCAAAGTGACTTACACACACATTATCCAATTATATTCCCTCCAAAAGTTGTTCGTTAGAATATTTTATCATAATTTTGTTGGGTTAAATGTAGGCAAATTGGCTTCGCTGTCCTTTCAGAAATGGAGTGATGCAGTGAGAAGATTGGATATGGTTCATCTTTTCGGTGTCTCAACATGCATATCAAGATTCACTAAGATCTATATGCTTTTTTAGTTTTATTTCTATTTTTCATTAAATTAATCTTTTGGTAGAGTGCGTTCAGTTTCCTGCATATTAAACGTTAATTAAGTCGCCAAAGCCGCCTCTTAAGCTAGTGGCTTTCAGTAGAGTAGCGTTCAATTTATCGAGTGACATCAAAGAATTTGCTTCACTTCGTGCATTTTTTTTGTAGTAATTGGTACAAAAAAAGGCAATTTTCCAAAATAGGTTAAAAAGATTGGTATTTCCAAAAATATACTAAAAAATGAGCGATAGAACTATGTTATTCACATCAGTTGGTCAGTTTTGAATTAAACTGGGCTAGGAGCCTAGGATGATCCGTTATTATAAGAGTTGTCTAATGGAATCTTAAACTAGACCTTTCCTTCAAACTCACCAAGTCGGCCTTTTTTTTATTAGGGTTTACAATTGTTCTATTGGCCATTTCTTCAACTGTAAGTTTATCTGCAATGATAAAACTAAAAATTATTGTACTAAAATAACATTGGTTTTTATCAAAAATCAAGAAATCAAAAGTTTATATTTTCACTCGGAGTAAGTTATCATGCATGACTGTTTTTCCCTTTTTCTGAAAAAAAAAAAAAAAGGAAGAGAGAGAGAGAAAAAAAAAATCATGCATGACTTCGTATCTGTTACACGGAGAATGGCTTTTTCTTTTTCAGTTACTCGGTAAAAAGAAAATTGCATGCATGTTTTAGGTGTTTGGCAATTGGCACACATAAAACACCACCTATCACAACATACCAAATCGATATGCTCGAGGATGGGATCGTGTATATAGCTAAAGAAAACGTTACGTTAAATTGGTATGTCGGTTTCTATACATCCAAAATTTTAATTTTATGTAGAAGACAATATAGACGAATACGTTACTCCTATCCAAAATCTACCAAAACCAATAAACACGAGAGAAGACATATGCATCTCCATGCGCCTTGAAGGTGTGTCACTCACAGACATCATTGAAAATGTTTGTACTGCCACACTATACACAAGAAGACAACCTTAACCGTTTCAAATTTGTGTTTGGGTCAAACAACTCAACTCTCTATAAAAATTTATAATTAATTAGCCCTTCTTTTCATTATAATATGTTTACTATTCCAATCATAGAGGTCCAATGTTTTCTCTTTCATCAATAAGTATGAAATTTCCTCAATCATATCGCCAGTAAAATTAATAACCGATCTACATGATACTATTTCATTATTAAAACTTAATGAAATACTAATTAGTACATCGATTAGCAGATATTTATTGAAAAAATCGTAGACTTTAGTACTATGCGCCAAATAATAACGTGTTAGCTTTGCCCTAATTTCTTTTAACAGTGTTAGTGTTAGGGCGATATGTTCGAAACTAAAATCTCTTCGATATTTTATCAATTCCAAGTAAATTTAAAAAATTTATAACATTTATGTACAATTTTTGTTTCCTTCTAAAATTCTACGTAGCGTGTTTGTTGTGTTCTTTCATTTTTTTAACATAAAAAGTTCAAACCACCAATAAGCAAATTTTTATTTTGACTCAGCTTTAAAATGATGAAACGCTCAGTTCTTTAACGCCAAGAGCTGTTGTTTTATGCCACTGCTTTATTTATTTTTCGTTTCTTTTTTTCCCTTGGACCTTTTTGAATACCACAGAAGTAAGAAATAGCAAAGTTATTTTCAACCAATCAACTAAAACATTTTCCAGGGATACCACTTGGCGGCATTCACTGGGAGCGTTATTAGAGTTTTGATGGGCCTCACGAGGCCCAAAAGCTGTTCGTGTAACCGTTTCACTAAAATGATGTTCATTGTTGAAGTTTTGAAACGGACGATTCTTTCTTTGCATAAAACTATAAATCTTTCTAGAAACTACTAAACTGTGCCATCTGTGTAAGTTTTGTCCGTATACTAAATTTAGCAGAAATTGCGGTGATAATTAAAACAAGCAATAAAATGGTGATTTTTCACACGAACTTGTTGTAAACTAACAAAAAGGAATAAACAAAAGTTACAAAACGAAGGTTTTGATTGACCCACAAATAAAGACAAAGTTTTTTAAAATAAAAATGAAATAAACACTGACGTCACTATTCCCTACGTCTATGTTTCCCTCTCCTACCTATAAATATCACTATTTTCTTCTCCACTTACATGACCACTAAATACATAAGCCACTTACAAGCCTAGCTACAACCATATTTATAAAGATAAATGGCAACGGAATGCATCACAACGCTTCCTCAACGATTCAATGAAAACAAAACCAAAGAGGATCCTTCGATCTTTGATGCAAATCTCCTGAATCAGCAATCAAATCACATACCTCAACAGTTCGTATGGCCCGACCACGAGAAACCTTCCACAGATGTTCCACTTCTCCAAGTCCCTCTCATAGACCTCGCCGGATTCCTCTCCGGCGACTCGTTCTTGGTCTCCGAGGCTACTAAGCTCGTCTCAGAGGCTTCGAAGAAACATGGCTTCTTCCTAGTCACTAACCATGGTCTCGATGAGGCGCTCTTGTCTCGTGCCTATCTGTTTATGGATACTTTCTTTAAGGCTCCGGCTTGTGAGAGAAAGAAGGCTCAGAGGACGTGGGGTGAGAGCTCCGGTTACGCTAGTAGCTTCGTCGGAAGATACTCCTCTAGGCTCCCGTGGAAGGAAACGCTGTCGTTTAAGTTCTCTCCCGAGGAGCAGAGTAATTCCCAAACCATTAAAGACTTTGTTTCTAAGAAAATGGGAGATGGATACGAAGATTTCGGGTAATCAAATTAACTAGCAAATTTTTTTTGAAACTTTCTTTTGAATATCACTGTAGTTATTCCTTTGCATGTAGATGCCTTAAGCAGCAAAATAATAATATCCGGCTTCCTAAACGCCGAGAGAAAAAAAAAAAAAAATATAATAATAATAATAATTGGTTGACTTTATCCATGCAGAAAGGTTTATCAAGAATACGCGGAGGCCATGAACACTCTCTCACTAAAGATCATGGAGCTTCTTGGAGTGAGTCTCGGAGTCGAAAGGAGACACTTTAGAGAGTTTTTTGAAGACAGTGAGTCGATATTACGATTGAATTACTACCCACCGTGCAAGCAACCGGAGCTTGCATTAGGGACAGGACCTCACTGCGACCCAACGTCTCTAACCATACTTCATCAAGACCAAGTCGATGGTCTTCAAGTTTTCGTGGACAACCGATGGCAATCCATTCCTCCTAACCCTCGAGCAGTCGTGGTGAACATTGGCGACACCTTCATGGTACTTGTAGCATCCCTTATTATGATCACTCCATGCATTAATTAGTAGAACATAACTCAAAAAAAAAAAAAAAAAAAAATTAGTGGATCAAATGACAAGACACTAAATTGGTTTTTTAAAAAAAAAATCTTGTTCAGGCTCTAACGAATGGAATATACAAGAGTTGCTTGCACCGGGCGGTGGTGAATAGTGAGAGAGAAAGGAAGACATTTGCATTCTTTCTATGTCCGAAAGGAGATAAAGTGGTGAAGCCACCAGAAGAAGTAGTAGGAGGTGGTGAAAGAGAGTATCCTGATTTTACATGGTCTATGTTTCTTGAGTTCACACAGAAGCATTATAGATCAGACATGAACACTCTTGATGAGTTCTCAAATTGGCTTAAGAAACCAAGTTGTCTTGGTCTAGTGGTAAAGGAGCTCCAGCTGGAGTGCCCGCCCTGGGTTCGAGCCTTGGCCACAGCGGATTTAACATCCCTTCCGTTTGGGGCGCTGGACCCCTTTGAGCAAAGCTCGAGGGGATAGTCGGAGGTTCCTGTTCGGATTCGGCCCTCGGAATAACTGGATACAGCTGGACAAAGTTCGGACCATCGGTCCGGGCCCCAGGACTGGTCGGTGACCGTTCGGNGCGCCCCCCCCGGCCCCGGGAACCAAAAAAAAAAAAAAAAAAAAAAAAAAAAAAAAAACTGGCTTAAGAACAGAAAAGGTTTCTAAAACTAAGGAGACAATGTTGTGGCCCAGAAGGTGACGTGTAGCTATGTAAAGAGCTTTCATGGGGACAAGAGAGATAAGATGTTCAAGACTAGTTAATGAGCCTTTTGTTTTTTTGTTTGTTTTTATCATCTTATGCTGTTTTGGTGTAAACAAAATTAGCAAATAAATAATATATGTACTCACTGGTTCGAATTATGATTTGGGTTCGTACAATGTGTTTTTTATATATTCTTTAATTAGTGTCAAAATATAATTTCTAAACGAATCGAAGGTGTGTATTTTGAAAAGTTAAAATACACAACTTATGTATGAATAATCAAATGAGTTTTTTTTCAAAGTCTGCAAACGTTCCGAGTTTATAAGAGGACAGCTAATAAAATCAAATAAAATCAAGTACTCCGAGAAAGAGAGTATTGTCATGTGGAACAAATTTTAATATGCCTGAGCAGAAAAAACATTACATATATGTTTTTCATATTTATATTTGGGGACATTTTCTTAATAAGTTTAGTGGTCCATTTGTCGAACCTGATATCCACTTGGTCTTGTTGACAACCTTAATATTGACACTTTGGAATAATGTGTTTTCTATTATTTGGCTTGGCTAAAACCCTATGATGCCAATCATTCAACCCGCTACAAATTTCACATAAATTGATGTTTTGTCAAAGTTTTAATAGGGTTGTTATGCTGGTAACGTGAGTTTATTTTTCTATTAAACAAAACATCTAAATACGACTGCCAACTTTTGTGTGCGGTGTGCGGAACCATGTAACCAATTCCTTTACGATTTTTTTATAGATAATTTTCTTTTTTTAAAAAATGTTAAAATAAGGACATAAGCATATACTTAAACTAATGCAACTATCAATTAAGACAGACGTATACAACAATATTTTAAAAATGGGAAATAAATCAGATGAAACATCAAACAATGGAAACGTAGAATAACAAAACAGCAGAAGACCGTGCGTCGTTACATTGTATCAAAGGCTAAAGACAACAACAACAAAAAAAAATCATTTGACGGAGAAGTTGTCCAATTGGTCTATTCTAGACCATGGATTGATTTTTATAGATTTATTTTGGCCATATGAATATAAGTCATTGCTTTTGAGAATATAAGTCATTACTTTTGGGCTTATTTGAATATTTGGAGAGATGGTCTATCTGTAGGTTAAAAAACAACAAAAAATTCAAAATTTGATCTCACCTAAAATTCAAATAAAAAAAAGTTGAATGATTCATAATTTCATTTTCATATGAATATTATTTGCTGATTCCACGATCATTTTTTACTCCACACACGAATGTAGGTTCCAGCATACTGAGAGAATTGAAATACGCAGTGAAAAAACAAATTTCGATTCGACCACAAGAAGAAGAAAAACGAAAATCAAAATAAATCGATCCCCTGGCTAATTTGTGTGTCTATCTTTAAATGTAAATGGAGATTTGGATGGTTGTACTTGTGCCATGTAAGATGACAATGTACTTGCTTTTGTCGCCTTCTTTTATTTTCTTCGAAGTAGAATCTACGATGATAAGGAATATATATGTAAACGTTTCCTTTTATATGCCGTGGTGAAAGTTCATAATAATTATAAATATATATATAACTAAACTAATGCCCACGCTGTTGTTATAATTTTTAAAAATGTTATAAAACAATCAATTATATATATATATATATATATGATTAATATTTCATCCCAAAGAATACCCGTATTTTAATTCTTATTTGCTTAATTAACGACTGATTTTTAAATATATAATTTTGCATAATACCTAATATTTCTATATTGGATCCAATTATCTATATATTAAAAGAGAATTTAAATGTTTAATAGTGATTTAAGATAAAATAAAAAATAATTGTTTTGGAGTAATATAATAGTTTTCTTTATTTTGGAAGTTACAATGAACACAAAAGAATACTAAAAGTTGCATCGAAGTTCTATTAAAGTTTTAGGTTTTTTTTTTAAAGTAAAAATTATATGAAAATTTATATATTGAGCACAAAAAAACTCAAAATTGTATTGATGTTCTATTAAAATTTTGGATTTTTTATAGTAAAAATTATCCATATGTTATTTTTTCATGTGTTTACATATTCACAGTATTGATCACAATTCATATAATACGCTTATCCAAAATATGGATTTATGTAGCAAACATCTTAGCTTATTTGTTGATAGTTTTAGGGAGTTTTACTTGTACGATTTTTATGTGTTTATAACGTCTAAAATATTTTTATGTGTTTTCTCTTGCTAAAATTATATTCTAACGCCAACGTATGTGTTTACTGCAATTATTATTATTTTTATTTTTTTAAATTAAATTTGTTATGATGTTACCAACATTAAGAACCGAAATTTAAATAGAAAATAAGCAAATTGATTAGACTTACTTATAGGAAAGGACAAAACCACAGAAACGTGAAATTTTTTTTGATTGCAACTTGCAGGTATAGAAAATAGATAGATAAACGAAAAATAGAACTATATGTAAAGGCCCAATGGGCCATCCCCTACCTCTCATATGGTGAAAGAGGCCCCCTTCACGTGCTTCACGTGCTTCACGTGCATCTCTTTTGTCTCTTTTCTGCCGTCTCATTTACACGCTTCACGACAGCGATCTTTTATCCACCCAGCTATACGACACCGTATTAAGTCTTTCTTATTTAGTGTTTTTCATTTTCTCTCTGTTTTTATCTTTTNTTTTTTTTTTTTTTTTTTTTTTTGAGAAAATAGGATTCTAGTTCAAAATACAAAAAATACATTCGTAAGCTTGCAAATAAAAGAAATGGTCCAACAAGTGAAGAAAGAACATGCACCAATAGATAACTCTTGTTGCTCTCTCGCTATCACAATGTTGTTAGATCTTCAATATCTCACACTTTGTATCGTTTCAATCAGCTCTCTCGGTCCTACTAATATAGAAGGATAAGTAAAAATTATTTGCTGTCTCAGTCCAATTTTTTCTACACATTTTTATATTATTTTTGGGTTTCACAAAACATAATTTTATGATTTTCATGTAAACCATTAATCTCTTTTTCCCAAAATATAAGTAGTTCTCTTTTTCTACCAGGATCTACTTTCGAGTGCAAGTATATTTTTTTCTTTTGATCCTCATATTATATGCTATTAGCAGGCTATTAGTATTAACAATATACTACAGTAACAATATACGACAATGAAAACCCTTTAACAAAAAAAAAACAAAAACAAAAACAATATACGACAGACTGACTATAGTGAGACGTATTTGTAGGTTTGTTTTTCTTTGCTACCTTTTAAAAAAAAATCCGTAAACGATTCAACAATTCGATTTGATCAATATGGAGAAAAGGAAAGAAAATGGGGATAAATTTGATTAAAAAATATGGAGATAAAAATGATGCTGTGTAGAGATGAAAAATAAATAAAAATTGATCTGATATTTGTTTTTGCTGGAAAAAAAAATATCTCTTTGTCATATGTATATGATACATGTCAGAATTTATTACATCATATATTATTTGAGATATTTTCATAAAAAATGTCTTTTGTACGTTTCCGAATAAGATGATACAAAAACCGGAAACTTAAAAGCTACATTCCAAAACACATATTTTCCAGTATTTTTCTATATACCAAGCATACATTGTTATCGTGCATTGATGCACAGGCAATTAGTAATTCTAGTAGTATAATTTAAAAAAATGGTCTTTGTCTTCAACGAAAAACTAAAATTGCAATGGCCATAGATTACGTCGAGGAAAGGGTTCTTATATATTTGTTTAAAGTGATTTCTTGAATCTCGATCCATTGGATCTTATAGATACGTGCGATTTGGATTGTTGTGATTTACATTTTTTTTATAGTATTGATAATTGTGTGGGACTAAATTCATCTGCTATTCAGTTTGGATCGTTGCAGAAAACTAGTCGTTATTTTTTTTTTGTGAACAAAATATGTAAGTATTACAAACAAACTGCATCAGAGGTTAACGACTTGATTGTCAACGTGCATGATACCATTTTGTTTCTTATGGACAGGCCTTGAAACTTAGATTTTGTATAAGTGGATCGAAAATTAGGCCTTGTCGTCTCCTGATTGGCCTTCTCAGTTTGGGCTCAAGTATTAGAGATAAATGGAAGTTTCAAACTTGATGGGTGGTCTTTCTTCTTTTAATGAGCTTACTCAATGTTGTTCACACCGGTGGATAGTAAAACATAAAAGAGAAGTTTCACAGGTTTGAGTAAGCTCAATCAAAAGCTTCCAAACATTTAAATGTCTATAGTGTTTTATAGCGAGTTTGTAGCTTGATCATGTGCTGTAGATAATAGTTGCAAACCGAATCATGTGAAGTAAACCAGTCCATACGTGTGCAAATAAGATGATATATTCATTACACACCAAGATTCCAATGTACAACGAGCGAGCCATTCATACACATAGACGTTTCACTCACAAAGTAAACATCATAGACATTTATTAGACAGACATCAAGAGCAATAGCAACTTACAGAAGCAACGTAGCAAGCCAGACAAGTATGAGCTTGCCGACACCAAAAGCTAGGGAGTTAGAATGTGAGTTGTTGTTATTGCAGTAATTAAAACCATACCAAATGCTTTGAGGGATAAACGTGTTGTAAGAGAAAGTGACTGCCTTGGAGCCATAGCTGAATATCTTGATACTCCCCGGAACCCAACCATCTGGACCAGACCTGTAGAGATAGACATAGCATATCTGGTGTGCACACGGTCCGTTTATCTCATATGTGTCCGATGAACACTGCTCAAATGCTCTTCTCCCTGGGTCGTCAAGCCTCGGTGCGTATACCTGATTCAACAAAAGAAAGCCCAGATGCATTCAAAGTTACACACTTTCATCCCTAAACTCTCAGAAAATCCCAGTATATGCATAAGAAAATCTGACCTGGTTTCCGTAGCCATCGCCGAAACAGAGGCTGATCTGGTCTCGAGTGTACCTCGGTGACGAACAGCTCGTCGAGATGATCACTGTGTAACTACATCTTCCGAAGTTCTGCATCTTCGTTAAAAACTCAATCGGGGAAGATCGTACACAGGAAAGACGTTGAAAAAAAAAAGAGAGGGATAAGAAAACAGAACCTGAATGAAGCTGGCATTGAAGGATTCCGCGGCACGAGGCTTCGAGGCGATGGATCCAGAAACAGAGAAGACGAAACAGAGGAGGGTGAGAAGTTGTTAGGACGCCATTCTTGATACTTCTGCGGAGACCAAGGAAGAGAAATAGCAAAGAGTTGTGTAGAACCTTTTGCTCGATCGGAATGAATTTAGACACGTGCCACACTAAACACTACTAATGTTTTACAAAGAAAAAGAAAAAAACAGATTTTAGTTTTTCTTTTTCTTGGTCAGTCCCTTAATTCATACTCCTAGTATAATATACAAAAGAACAGCTAGCTACTTTATTTTGTTGTTTCATCTCAATAAATATGTTCATAATTCATACTAAGTCCCGATTTTAGTTGAAGGACACGTTCAAGCGGAGAGTCCAAAAAAGTAAATTTGTCTAAAGGTATGAGTAAACAAGTGAAAGCAGAGCAGCAACATGAGTCGGTTGCGTGGCGCCACTTCTCCCATATGAACTCCACCTACAACTACCAGACGAATTCCATGCGTTCCAGTTTTCAACAACAATTAATTGATATCTTTTTGTTACATATATATAAAATCAAAAATTAAGTTCGATTCATGCCTCTGATGAAAACAGCCTTGAGGTTTGATGTTCACATTATCAAAATTTATTTCTTTATATTGTCTCATTAAAATCTATATTCTGGTAGTTCACTTGTTCTTTAATACTTCTTAGTATATAAATAAATGCATCAACTCAACTGGTAAGCATGAGATGTTAATGATCACATATTAGCATATATCTTTCTATAATTTATATACTGTTTAGCTAGAACAAAAGTTCGAAGTTCGATTATGAAATGCTCTATATATAATTTTACATTATCAAAAAATTGGTCCCAGTAATCACAGCAAAATAGAAACTCATGCATAGATACTTCATAAGAAATTATGTTTTCAACAACGTGGATGCTGAACAAAACCAAAATAAACAAAGCATATACGATGGAAAAAACAAGTCGTTTCAGGCTACCCAACATGCTTATTGAGTAACCCTAACGCACCATTGCGGCGGCCATGGCAGTCGTCGCAATGGCAAACGCAAGAAAAATGATATCACTAGCGCCACGCGGGGAAGCAGCAGACGGCTGTGGTGGAGACGGTGGTGGAATCGCAGGTGTTTCCGGTGGAAATTCAGGAGGAGGAAAATCGGGTGACGATGGCCGGCCAGTGGTGTTGCAGTTGTTTTGGGCGTACCAAGTGTTTTCAGGAGCGATCTTGCTGAAATCGAATTTGACGGCCTTTGAACCTTCTGCGTAGATCTCGATGGACTCCGGGACCCAACCGTCGGGTCCAGTCCGGTTGATAGAGATGGAGCATACAGGATTATCCAAACATTGACCTTTGACTTGGAATGTGTCAATGGAACACTTGCCCAAACCCCCTGATTCTCTTACTGATCCGCCAAGGCTCGGTGCATACACCTAACACCGCCAAGTTACATGCATAGCGCACACATGCAAATAGAATTTGTATAGTTAGAGGGATAGACATTTATCTAAAACATTTTGCTAAAAATTAGCCATTTACGTTAAAGGGTATAATATTTCACTGATTCAATTAAATACAAACATAGGGAAATATCCTTCTGCTTTTTTTGTCTCTATCACATGCATTTACCTATATCTCATTTGGCTTTAATTCGATTGATTATTTTCATGTTAGCTATTTAGCACATTAAACTTGAGCTTAAACCATGAAGATCTTTTAACCAAAAAAAAAACTTGAGTTTAAACCGGATTTTCTTTGTAACTAACCTTGTTACCATCGGCGTCGCCAAAAGCGATACTGATCTGATCCCTAGTTGACTTCGGAGAGAGGCAGCTCGTCATGACAACCACCGTGTACGGACATGTTCCGGCTTCCATCTACATGACTTGCCCGGAAAAATAATAATATTCAGGAAACGACAAAACCGGTTCTGGTTTGTTGTTAACCAAACAAAAATTAAATAGAAAACAAGAACCTGGATGAGGCTGATGTCGAAGGCATGCGTGACGAAGAAGAAGGCGAATGAGAGAACGGAGAAAGAGAGAGAAGGGAACCTCATTTTAGGTCAGAGATTGTGTGTGTAGTAATGTTCTCACAAGAAGAGAGAGAGAGAGGCTCTCGAGATGGTTTATGTAAATTCCCTTATGTAAATGCCTGATGTTCGTTGTCATCAGCTGCCAACTAATTTCCTCATCGACACTTGGCACAAGGAATCAATCCTTTGTGATGCCAAGAGTTTGTTAAAAAATATACTTATTTAATAATCTGCAAAACGAAATAAGATAGGAGAAAAACAATTTGGGCCACACCAAAATTGAAAATCAAATCAGTTATCAAAAAAACAAAAAAAAACAAAAAAAGAACACGGTCCACACCATTGGTCTAGTTTGGGCTAAGTCTAGAAGACGTGCAAAGTGGTCTTTTTACATATTAGACCCATGCACCGTTCGAGTCTAAAAAAGCGTAGAGTGGCGTATATAGCTGAACCTCCCCACCCCTACTTAGATCATGTGGATATACGAGCCCCACCATCTCTCCTTTTACTTTCACGTGTATTTACTATTTAGTATTTACTTCTTCTTTTTTTGCCGCTATATAAAATTGTGACCAAGTTTACTGTTTTTACTGTAGCAGTTGAAAATTGGTCGAGGCATTGGCCAAATTAATCTAAAATTAGGCTAATTCAACTTGGTTTGATATTTATGAGTTTCGCATGTGCATGCTTTTATAGTGTGGTCCGAAATTGAACTACATTGAAGCAAGTGGCTGAGAAGCAAAACCTTAAATATAAAGCATTTTCTTTTTCACTGAATATTACTTGTATTGGCAACAAGGGGGGGTGTGATACAAAAGTTCAAAAATGAGCCCAAAAAAATCACTACACAAGACCAAGTATACATCAGGCAGATCATAAACAACTATCCGATTTAAAACCATCTCACTGCAAAAAGCAATTTCTTATAACTGAATTTTTCTAGAAGCTAGGAATCGTTTGATTAAAAACTGTGTTTAGGCCTGTTTAAACAAAAAATATGTGCTCCATAAAAATTGATGACTAAACAAGTTGCTGACGTGAACAGTAGTAAATCTTTCAATCACACAACAAGTAGGTTTTTGCATTTTTAATTAACTCAATTATGTAAAAGTAAAACATAAACTTTTCATTTTCAATGAATATTTACATTTCTAGGAAAAAAAATAAAAAAGTAGACGTAAAGCATTGTTTGTTTGATTTTTTTTTTTTTCTTTTTCTTCTTTTTACTTTCAATCTTTCATTGTTTAATATAGTTGAGAACTTGAGAGACCATATCCGTGAGAGTGTTGACTCTATTTTGTAATTCATGTAGGTGTCTGATTACACTTGATCCCTCTCCTTTTGGGTTTGTAAACTCTTGTTCTATGATCATTAATCTAACGTATTTACCAGTGAAAAAAAAAAAGAGAGACCATACAGACACTTATACGTGTCTTACACCAATGAGGAAAAATAAAAAATCAAAGTAGAGTCCCTGTCTTAGTGTACGCATAAGAAAACTGCCAACACGGAAAACAGAAAAGTACAGTTCGAAACTAATTGACAAATATTTACTAATATCTTCGTTTCATTGTACATACATATGACTTTTTGAGTAATTTCCATCACTTAAGTTACTACATTTTCAGTTTCAAAGAAAAATTACTAAAGTTTTTTTCTACTAAAGTTTATGCCGCTATATTACAAAGATTAATTTGATTAGTGTAATCAGTATATTGTTTGAATACAAGTTTTAAATGGCATAATTCGTCCTAGTCAGTCAATTTCGAGCAGAGTTTAGTCCTTTATAAACAAATAGTTAAGAATGTGGACATGTGATTAGTCCTTTATAAAGCCCATGTAACTAACTAACTATGTTATGGTATAAGTATGATCTACTAAATTTTAGTTTTTTACTATTGCTTTGGCTTGCTCTTTAGAATATTCAAAAAGTTTGACCAGTAATAGGTTGTACTAACCAAGATCGGAACCAGCGAGGAAGAAGATACGGTCGGTCCATATTAAGCTAAGAAGACCAATGTATTTTTCTCTTATATACGTTACCATATAAATTTCAAAATTTGTAAATTCATCTTTATTTTGTTCATGATGTCGGAAACTTGCAAGGAGAATAGAGAGGAGCTTTTGACCAAGAAAACAAAGAAAACAAGAAACGAGATTCGGCACAGAGGAAGCTGCCAAAGCATTAGGGCAAATGAGAACCAACAAGATCAAAGATCGGTATAATCGGACGGTTGGGGTTTAACCAATCTTTTTGGGATATCTTATGGGTCCTACGGTCTGATTTGAATTCCAACCCGTCAATTCTACAACCTTTATAATGTGATAATTAATGAGAAATTCACATGATAGCCCCTAACAAGAAAAATAATGTTCTATCTCGATTTTGAATATAATAGTTGTCTATCCTCTAGCAACAAAAAATAATCACATGAGGTTAACTAATACATAATAATTATAATAGGATCAAATAAAATAGTAGGAAATACTTTCGATAAGATAGTAGAAAAATCAAAACCTATAAGAGCATCTCCAATGGTTCATGCTATATCTCATTGCAAATGGCAAA
>OVBJ01001568.1:0-26672 GCA_900406535.1 Noccaea bulbosa | reverse complement strand
AAAATGACAATAAAGGTGAAATATGGGGCTGGGTTGGAGATGCTCTTAAGAGTAAGTTTACATTTTTAATTCTAAAGAGGAAAATAAAAGGGGGAAAAGCAGAGAAAGTCATGTGTCAGTGTCACAAATTAGGCTTTTAAGGCCAAAAACTACAAAAACCAACCAATGCCATAGTAAAGTCCATTACGCATTATTGTTGTTAATCTTCATTTATCTCTCTCTAGTCTGTCTCTCACTCTCTCTCTGAGCCACATACCGACACTTACATAACTCTTCTTCTTTACTCCTCTTCTTCTTGATCAGATGCAGCCGTCAAGAACTAGAGTTCTACTGTTCGAGACAGGAGCGATCATGAAACCGAGGAAGAAGAGTAATCTCTTAATCTTCGTAATAGTCCTCTCCCTTTTCCTCTTCGGGATCTTCATGTACAATGACAACCTCAAGTTCAAACCCATTTCTTACTTGACATCTTCGAACCCATTCTACAATCCATTTGAAGACGGAGGAGACGTGGAGTTGCCGCCGGAGGAGTGCGATCTCTTCACCGGGAAATGGGTACTCGACTACAAGACGCATCCATTGTACAAAGAAGAACAGTGCGAGTTCTTGACGGAGCAAGTGACTTGCTTAAGAAACGGAAGGAAAGACTCTCTGTTTCAGAATTGGAGATGGCAACCAAATGACTGTTCTTTGCCAAAGTAAAGCTAATTGATTGTTCTTTTTTCAAAATGCTCTGTTTTTATTCCGGTTTGATCGATTCGGTTTTTGAATAATTAACTGTTTTCTCGGGATTTCCGATTTTGGTTTTGGAAAGATTCAAAGCGAGAGTGTTGCTAGAGAAGCTGAGGAACAAGAGACTGATGTTTGTCGGTGACTCGCTTAACCGGAACCAATGGGAATCAATGGTTTGTTTGGTTCAATCAGTGGTTCCTCCCGGTAGAAAAAGCTTGAACAAGACCGGTTCTCTCACCATCTTCCAAATCCAGGTAAAGCTAAAACACTTGTCTCACACTGACACCAATGACGTTACATTCCAATTTTTTTTTTGATTTTTTAGTAAATATATAATAGTAACACTTGTGTTACGCTGACACAAACGACATTAGTACATTACTATACAGTTTCTTGTTTTTTAATTTGTTTTGTTTTCTTTCAAATTATAAATGAAAAGGACTATAACGCGACGGTGGAGTTTTATTGGGCGCCATTTCTGGTGGAATCGAATTCAGACGATCCGAATATGCACAGTATAATCGACCGTGTAATCATGCCAGAGTCCATCGAGAAGCATGGAGTCAACTGGAAAGGCGTTGACTTTCTTGTCTTCAATAGTTACATCTGGTGGATGAACACTCTCTCCATCAAAGTCTTGTAAGTAGTATATATACACAATACACTGACTAACACACACACATTCATGTATAAAATGTAACGAAATTTGGGGATTCAAGATTTGTGAATCTTTGATGATGAATGAAAACAGACGAGGATCGTTCGATGATGGGGACACAGAGTATGATGAGATCAAACGGCCAATAGCATACGAGAGGATGTTGAGGACATTGGGAGATTGGGTGGACCATAACATCGATCCTCTAAGTACAACCGTTTTCTTCATGAGCATGTCTCCTCTTCACATCAAGTAATTAATTAATTAATTTTCTCGACTCCAATTTTAATTAACCTCTTTCAATTTTTTTTTTTTTATAATTCATCATAATTTTTTTTTTTTCCATTAGGAGTTTGGATTGGAATAATCATGAGGGTATAAAATGTGCTTTAGAAACGACACCGATCTTAAACACGTCCATGACGTTCAACGCTGGGACGAACTACGTGCAGTTCTCAGAGGTGGGGACGGACTACAGACTGTTTCCGTTGGTGGAAAACGTCACGCGGTCTCTCAAAGTTCCTATTCGTTTCATCAACATCACTGGATTGTCCGAGTATCGTAAAGATGCGCATACTTCGGTGTACACGATCAAGCAAGGCAAATTGCTGACCAAGGAGCAGCAAAGTGATCCGGACACTTATGCTGATTGTATCCATTGGTGCTTACCTGGTCTTCCAGATACTTGGAATGAGTTTCTTTATACGTATATAATTTCGAAATCGAAATCGCCATGACCCCTAAAGAAAGTAATTGTTTGAAATTCTCTCATCCCTTTTTTGGAATTTTTTTTTTCAAATTTCTTGTGAATTTGTGAAGTACATAGGATGAAATTTCAAGAGAAAGGCTTGAAGATTTTCCCACATGGATTTTATTCAACATGTGAGTTCTGTGAGGGCTCACTAAAAGGGTTTGACCAAGAAAACATTAAAAATATCTTGCTGCAAAGCCAACTCTGTTACAAAATTGAAAATCTCAAGACATTTTTCTCACATGTCCCACGAGTCATGACATTTGTTAAATAAGTGAACCAAGCACTTTTTGTGGTGTTAATTCATTTTCTGTTCTCCAATTTTTTCATGCATGCTGCTGCTTGTTTTCGATACTTCATTTCCAAACTGTTCTTGAAGATTCATCTTTTTTTTTTTTGACAACTCTAGAAGATTTATCTACATGTCAACATTCAAATTTAGTTTGTAAACTGAGAAATATGAAATAATGCACTTGCGACCATTGCTATTTATAATATGCGACATGCAATTATTATTGTAGGAGTTATAAAAGCTGTAGTAAGTGACATTTATTTGTTAGATACTAGAATTGTATATTATTTACACTGAAAACCACATTTAATTGATATTGGCTATGCAATTAAAAACCACAATCTCCATGTTCTGCCAAAGCTTGCTTTTCCCAATGTATTTCCCTGATGAGCAGAAGGCAACACTTGCTGCAAAGCCATGCAACTTCTACAAAATTGTTGCTCACAAGACATTTTTCTCTCATTTCTCAAGAAATTTGTTAAATAAGCGAACATTTTCACAGGGTAACATATACAAGACATTTTTCTCTCATTTCTCAAGAAATTTGTTAAATAAGCGAACATTTTCACAGGGTAACATATATTTTACAAATCTTACAATTTATAGTAAATGACAAGATTAGTAGGTGTTGTATTATCAGGGAAAAAGAAAAGAAAAGAAGCAGTTGTGTATTATCAGCTCCATAATTGTAAAAGATGTTGAATTAGTTGAAACTACGAGCTTATTGATAAACCAACTACGACCCCAACATTCATAATTGTTCAACCATTTTTCTCATATGTTCAGAAACAGAATTTAACAAGATGAAACAAACTTGGCTATTCTGTATACTCCTTTTTCTTCCGTTGTTCCTTCTCGGACGCTATCTGTACAACGAGAACCAGAGGCTTATTGAGAATCACGAATTCAAGCCGCATAACCTACAAGAACAAATCAGTCCACCACAAGAAAGCAAAGAAGTGAAAGACAAGAAGAGTACTGATCTAGCGGCATTAGAAGTCTGCGATGTTTTCACGGGAAAGTGGGTTCTTGATAACGTCACACATCCTCTATACAAAGAAGACGAATGCGAGTTTCTCTCGGAGTGGGTGGCATGTACAAGAAACGGAAGACCAGACTCTAAATACCAGAAATGGAGATGGCAACCTCGAGATTGCTCTTTGCCAAGGTCAGTCTACAACTTCCTGAGAACAAATTTGCGTAACACTCTCCTCACAAAAGACTCTTATCTTTTGTGTTCTAGGTTCGACGCAAAGCTGCTACTAGAGAAACTCAGGGGAAAGAAACTGATGTTCGTTGGTGATTCAATACATTTCAACCAGTGGCAATCCATGGTTTGTATGGTCCAATCCATCATTCCCTCAAGCCAAAAGAGCTTAAACCACACAGCACAAATGTCAATCTTCAATATAAAGGTCTTGTTCCCGTAGATTATAACACGAAGCATATTAACACCAAGTCTTTACGATTTCTTTACTATTTCTAAATGTGCAGGAGTACAACACAACGATAGCTTTTTACTGGGCACCTTTCCTAGTGGAATCAAATGCTGATCCTCCAGACAAGAGAGATGGCAAGACGGATCCAATAATCATACCTCAATCAATCTCCAAGCATGGAGAAAACTGGATAGACGCAGATTATCTCGTTTTCAACACTTACATTTGGTGGACCAGAAGCTCCAAGATCAAAGTGCTGTAAGTCATGTTTTGAAGTCCCTCTACCAAATTCCAAAACTCCAATTTTGCCAGTCCTATTGAAAAGCCTCTACCTTTACGATGATGCTTGAAGAAAACAAGGATCTTTAAACGAAGGGTCAACAGCTTCCGATGAAACTGGAATCTATATTGTGTACGAACAAGTGCTACGAACATGGGCAAACTGGTTGGACCAAAACATTGACCCAAATCGAACATCGATCTTCTTCAGCAGCATGTCACCAACTCATATCAGGTACTATCAAAATTTGCAGAAAAGACTCTTCCTTTTTCGATTCCCTTGAATGACATATTCAATAATTGCAAACAGGAGCTCAGATTGGGGCGTTAGTGGAGGAAGCAGCAAGTGCGAGAAAGAGACGGAGCCTATACTCCTCGAAACGTCGAGACGATTAGATGTTGGAACAAATCGAAGGCTTTACGAAATCGCAGTGAACGTGACGAAATCGACGACGAAAGTGCCGATTAGCTTTCTCGATGTAACGACGATGTCGGAGTATAGGAAAGATGCGCATACGTCTTTCTACGGTTCGAGGAGTGGGAAGCTCATGACGCCGGAGCAGAAATCGGATCCGAGAACATTCGCCGACTGTTATCACTGGTGTCTTCCCGGATTGCCAGACACGTGGAACGAGTTGCTCTCTCTCCACATTATCTACAGAGCTTGAAGAATAATACTTCTTGGGGAAATTTTTCGAATTTTGCTTTTATGATTCACAAATTTTTCCAACCAACAAAACACCACTGTTTCTGCAGAGAATTGTGCTTTAACAGAACGGCGTAGAGATTAGAGATGAGAAACCCAAACCCACTAAACCGATTAATTCAACCAATTATTCATTGGTCTAATCGCTGAACCGGATTGATTGGTTACCAAACCGACCGATGTCCCTTTTTGTTTTTTTTTATATGCCACTTTGGAGTTTGGAGCCCCTTCTTCAGTCCTTCACTAAAACTATTCTCAAGACTTTTTTTTTTTCTGTTAAATAAGTGCACATTTTCACAGAGCAGCAGATATAGAAACCATTCATAATCATTTTTTCTCATATGTCAAGAAACCGAATCTAACAACAAGATGAAACAAACTGATGGTACAGAGAGGAATGCTTACCTTGCTGTGCTATACTTTATAGTCCTTGTTCTTCTGGTGTTCCTTCTCGGATTCTTTCTGTACAATGAGAACCTGAGGATCGGCCAGTTTCAAGAATTCAAGATGCATAAACTCCAAGAACACATCAGTCCACCACAAGAAAGCGAAGAAGTTGAAGACAAGAAGATTGATCTGGTGCCATTAAACGTCTGTGATGTTTTCACAGGAAGATGGATTCTTGATAACGTCACACATCCTTTATACAAAGAAGACGAATGTGGTGGGTCTCTCCCAGAGTGGGTGGCATGTACGAGAAACGGGAGGCCAGACTCTAAGTACCAGAAATGGAGATGGGAACCTCGTGATTGCTCTTTGCCAAGGTCAGTTACAACTTTCTGAGAACAAAGAGAAGCATATCGCGTAACAAGTACTCTCCTCTCAAAAGTCTTATCTTTTCTAGGTTCGACGCTAAGCTGCTATTGGAGAAACTCAGGGGAAAGAAACTGATGTTCGTTGGTGATTCCATACATTATAACCAGTGGCAATCTATGGTTTGTATGGTCCAATCCATCATTCCCTCAAGCAGTAACACCTTGAACCACACAGCACAAATGTCAATCTTCAACACTAAGGTCTTGTTGCCGTAGATTATAACACAAGAAGCATATGAACATCAAAATCTTACTATTTTTTGAATTATGCAGGAGTACAATACAACGATAGCATTTTACTGGGCACCGTTCCTAGTGGAATCAAATGCTGATCCTCCAGAAAAGAGAGATGGGAAGACGGATCCAACAATCATGCCTCAATCAATCTCCAAGCATGGAGAAAACTGGAAAGACGCAGATTATCTCGTTTTCAACACTTACATTTGGTGGATGAGACATCCCAAGATCAAAGTTCTGTAAGTGATGTTATATGTTTAAGCCTCTCTACCAAATCCCAATCCTGTTAAAAAAGTTTCTACCTTTATGAAGAAAACAAGGATCTTTCAGCCAAGGGTCAATAGATTCCGAAGAAATTGGAATCGATATTGCATACGAACAAGTGCTACGAACATGGGCTAACTGGATAGACCAAAACATCGATCCAAATCGAACATCGATCTTCTTCAGCAGCATGTCCCCAACTCATATTAGGTACCATCAGCAAAAACCCAAATTCTTCGTTTTCAATCTCTCTTTCATGACATGTTGATAAAAAATTGCAAACAGGAGCTCAGATTGGGGCGTTAATGGAGGAAGCAGCAAGTGCGAGAAAGAGACAGAACCCATCCTAGACATGTCACGACCAGTGGACGTTGGAACAAATCGGAGGCTTTTCGAAATCGCAGTGAATGCGACGATATCCACCGCGAAAGTGCCGATTAGTTTCCTCAACGTGACGACCATGTCAGATGCGCATATATCTTTCTACGGTTCGCGGAGTGGGAAGCTCATGCCGCCGGAGCAGAGATCGGATCCCGATTGTCTTCACTGGTGCCTTCCGGGATTGCCAGATACGTGGAACGAGTTGCTCTCTCTCTACGTTATCCACAGATCTTGAAACTATTTTTTTGGGGGGGGTATTTTCGATTTTTCCTTGTGTTTAAACCCAGTGAACCGGTTATTTAAACCGAAATACAAGGGAACCGGTTTTGACTGGTTTACCAAACCTACCTTGTGCTCCTTTTTTCCACAAAAAGTCTAAAACTGTCGTCGAAACACATGCAAGACACACTTCACTGCCGGAAAACAAACGAAACATCATTTTTTTTCGACAAGCAGAAACGCAGGCGACACACATAGACACACATATGGTCATGATCATCATCCGTACGTAGACTAAACAAGAACCTTTGGACAAGAAACTAAACACAGCATATAAAATACATGGAAATATCTTAAAGCAGATTAGTACATATCCATCGAAGGCCTTGGATTAATTAAGTCTTGGTGCTGGATTTGGGCTCTTCTACATCGAATCCTTCATCCTCAGCTTTGTCTCCGGTGCTACGACCGCCTTTGCGTCCCATCTTCTGATATCCTTCAGTTCCTAACTGCTCCTTCCTCGTATTCCCTCCTCGGCTCCTCCCTTCATATAGTTATTCCACAATCCTTATATCTCGTTATCGTAGTAATATTTATCACTTGACGCACAAGCAACAATGAATTGAGAGAGAGAAAGATGGACCTTCAGCGAGATGCTGTTGAGCTTCAAAGCTTTTACCTCCAGTGCCACCTGGCACCACGGTTTCTCCCTTCTTCGCCCTCTCGTCCAGCTGTCTCTTCTCCTGTTGAGACGTCATGGCTCACGAGTTATTCAAAAACCCTAGCTTACTTTTTTTATTACAGAACAAAAACACAAATTAAACGTCAACAACTTGATGATGATGATAGGAAGACTTGAAGAGATCGGGTCTATATATGTATGCAAATTGTTGGGATGTCATTTTGTTTGTGTGGCAACGTGGACGTCAACGTGGTGAGTCAGGGACAATTGGTACGTCATACGTGTGCTCTTACTCACCGGTAACGTGCCACGTGTCTCATGAATGAGCTGACGTATATTTGGAACTTGGAAGTGCCGTGCTTCTTCACCGCGTGTCCTTTAACTATACCTCCGAATTTATTTTGTGTGTTGCCTTGTACGCATATATATATATAAACTATTTCAATCTATATGATAATGATCGACCATGTGAAGAAGAACCCTATAATCTCGACGCATATGGACAATGTGTAAGCTTGCTTTGAATGTTGGAAGTCGTTCGCTACTCTATATGCTGTGCCTTATGGTCAAAACCCGTTGACATTAGGTGTTGCATGCACAGTGATTGCGACTCTTTGTGTTTGAGATTAGATTGAACTACTTAAAAAAGTCTTCCACCCCCAAATGGCAACAACTATGAATATTCAAAATCAGAATGAAATTCTTTATAACCTCCATTAACAAACAAGCTGGACCTTTTAACCCAAAAAAGGGGCAGTTCCTTTCAATTTCCTTTCTCTTGAAGCACAATCCGGTTAAGGCGACCCGGGGTATTACACTATATAGATATGATTTTTAAAGGTTTATATGATCGATATATATATATATATATATATATATAACAAAGTAAATTATATTGACATCTGGGTTTGACACAGTTTGTTAATATAACATGACAACTTCGTAGCAGATTTTTATAAAACCTTATAAAGACATGCAAATGACTTTATGTCATATGTCACTGGAAAATAATACTCAAGAGTCTTGAGTCAAGACTCGATTAATATGGTGATATCGTCTTCGTTATTCGACAAGTTTGCTCTTAAAAAACATCAATGACAGAGATAAATGATAATTCGTGGTATAAATTTTATACTTATGGTCTTATGGATGTATATAGATAAATGTGAGGAAACATATAAACCAATTATATTGTAATAGTTTACGATTGAATAACCGGTAGTATTTTCTCTCTTTGCTCTCTTTCATCTCTTATCTTTCCGAGTTACGTTCTTCATGTGAAACCTGATTCTCTAGAATAATGTTGGACTACTATTGAATGCCAGCTGAGCCCCTCAGTTTTGACCATCACATTAGGCCATTGGCATTCTCTACTGCTTAATTGGGATGTCTGTGCAGTATTGTACCAACTAACCAAATAGTTAATCTTTGTATGACATGTGGCATATCTAGTTCGTTTTATGAATGTGAATTTAATTTGTTTGAAACGATTATTCTATGTCAACATTACGTCAGTTTTTTATAGCTGAAAATGTTTATATTCTTAAATGATTTAAATATATGCATGTTTTTGTTTTGTAAACCAAAAATTAAACTCGAATGATAATTTGGTTTGCCAAGTCAAAAATGGGCGACTCGAGACTGAGCCTTACGAGAGAAGTTATTTTTGTTCCTTTGTGACGAGTTAGGGTCAACTGTTCACCAATCATATATATAATACACATTAGTTTACGTATGGTATGATGCCTGAAATCGAGATATTGTTCCCCTTTCCTTAAAAATATTAAGAATACAATAATACATTTTGCCAGGCCTACAAAAGAAAGAGTAAATAACTCTTATTTGAAATCAATACCGTCGAGAATTATAATTTGCTTTTTCTTCTTTTTCTCTTTTTTCTTACTACATTTAAAAACTATTCGGGTTGAATGGTTGATTAACACCAAAAAGACCCGTACAGGAAGCTAGCTAATTTTCTCAATAGAGCAAATTTATTTCAGCTTTCCTAATATGCGTTCTTATATCAATCCCCAAACTTCTGTAAATGGATAGCTTTTCTATAATGGCATATGTTTCGAGTCTATTGACTCGTATTCACGAATAGTACACTATTCCTTGCAAAGCAAGGGACCATTTATTTATGCCCTTTATTTATTGATATCATAATTTTAATTATTATTCATAGACTGAAGTTGTCTCGAAAGGTCTATACACATGGTTTCTACTTCTAAATTACTAATTAGCAGTAAATGCAAAAAAAAAATATGTATAATTCCAATGATTTTGATTTCTATACAAAGCTAATTAGTACTCCCTCCGTTCCAGAATATAGGATGTTATAGAATTTTTTCTTGTTCCAGAATATAAGATGTTTTAAAATTTTTAAGATACTTTTTACAAACTTCAATAACTATTAATTAAAAGTAATTGAATTCTTGAAACTCTATTGGTTAATATTTATTAAAAAGTGGTTTGATTAAAAAAATGAATCATTTATTGTTAAACAATAAATGTTTCTTAATCTGTGTGAAAAGTCTAAAAAATCTTATATTCTGGAACGGAGGGAGTAGTATGCAAATTTTATAGCCTCTAAACTAAAATTTTTGTTTTGTTAAAACGTTTAAACTAATAAAGTTGATGACAAATTATACTAAATCGATAGTAATTATGGGAACTAGTAAATCATGTTCTTCACGATACATTCTCACACCCAGGATCGTATTCGTACATGCGGTTAGCAAAAATTGTATATCATTGGACATTGGGTTACGTATATTTTCAGCTAGCAGATCAAACGCACACATGTATATGTTTGTGCGTTTTGTTTATTAAAATAACATGGACATTGAGTTACGTATATTTTCAGCTAGCAGATCAAACGCACACATGTATGTTTGTGCGTTCTGTTTATTAAAATAACATGGCGTGGATAGATTCCTTTTTTAATTAATCCAATTGCAGTAACCAAAATGCTCTGATCGATCATATACATAGTCCGATGCTTGTTTAATCACTTTCAAAGAAGCATTTATCACCCGATGCTTGAGAATGAGCGCTACTAGCACAAATTAATGTGACCGCCGTATACTACTTTGAATAAATCAAACTAATGAAACAATTAATTGTATTCAATGGATAAATGCAAAGCTTAAAGATTTCACAGGATCAAAAAGATTTCACATGATCTTCGAGTCCAAGTATAGAACTCTCGTTACGGGAAAAATAAAATAAAAATCTTCTCTATAGCATGCAGAAAAAGAAAATAAAAAAAATGATAGAGATTGGTAAATTTGGGCACCGACGTGAATTTGACTAAATTACGAGAGAGAGAGAGAGACTTGGTCACGAAGGTGTTAATTAGCATGTAGAGAGAGAAATAATCGTCGTTGACCATTGACCGAAAACTTGGTCATATATAAAAATCTAACCGCCCACTATTCCGCTCTATTCACAAGGTCCTTGCTTTCTTCTCAGACGTAAACAACAAGAAATATATATAATCCAAATTAGCCAACCCTATTTCTATTTTTTCTGTCTCACATTTCTTTCTCTATTTTTTTTATTTTCTTTCTTCTGTTTATATGCAACTCTCCAAAAATCCGATCAAACAAACAAATCGAGAGAAGAAGAAGACTCACACGGAAGATTATACGATGAAGAGATCATCAGTTGTAATCATGGCTCCGGAATCTCCGGTTTTCTTCCCACCTTTCTCTCCGACGTCGGTCAAAACGCCGTCGTCTTCTCCTCGTTCAACACCACCGAAGCTGTCCATGGTAGCGTGTCCTCCAAGGAAGCCGAAAGAGACGACTATTTCGGTTCCGGATTCCGACACGGTGCTGAAAAGAAAGCGGCCGCCGATGCTTGACCTTACCTCCACTCCAGCTATTGCATCATGGTGCGGTACGTCGACGGCGGCGAAGACGCCGGAAAAAGCGGCGGAAGTCGAAGAAGCAGAGAAAGACGGATACTACTCTGTTTACTGCAAGAGAGGAAGACGCGGACCAATGGAGGATCGGTATTTCGCGGCGGTTGATGATCCCGACGAAGGAGCTCTCAGAAAGGCGTTTTTTGGGGTGTTCGACGGCCACGGCGGACCCAAAGCGGCGGAATTCGCGGCGATGAATCTCGGTAGCAACATTGAGGCGGCGATTGCGGAGGCAGCGGGATCGGTAGGAGAAGAAGGAGGTTACTCGATTGAGAGAGCGATAAGGGACGGTTACATTAAAACGGACGAGGACTTCTTGAAAGAAGGGTCCAGAGGCGGCGCGTGTTGTGTAACCGCTCTGATATCGGACGGCGAGCTTACGGTTTCGAATGCTGGAGACTGCCGGGCGGTTATAAGCCGCGGCGGAGCTGCGGAAGCTCTTACTACCGATCACAATCCTTCTCAAGCAAATGAGCTCAAAAGGATTGAAGCATTGGTAAGTTTTTTTATAACTTTTTTATCATTTTTTGTGTTAATTGGTATCCGAAATTGTGGAATTGCGGAAAATGAAAAAAAAAACTTTATTTTAGGTGAAAATTTGGGTAGAGTTTACACATTTCTATTTCTGATTGGATTTATGGAATCGCCGAATCCACTAAAAATGTGATTGGTTAAAAATCTGCAAAATTCAAGAATCATTCTACCATTCCGACATTCAAATGATGTATTAGTTTTATTTGTGTTTGGTATACTTACTTTATGTGTGTGTGCACGTGTGTAGGGTGGTTATGTTGACTGTTGCAACGGCGTGTGGAGAATACAAGGAACATTAGCCGTCTCACGAGGAATTGGAGACCGGTATCTCAAGGAGTGGGTAATAGCTGAACCGGAATCCAGAACATTACGGATTAAACCGGAATTTGAGTTCTTGATCTTAGCATCTGACGGCCTTTGGGATAAGGTAAGCAAATAACTCGACTGTCGAAATGTCTCAAAGTTGATTCTTGTTTCTAGTCTACGGTTAGAATGTTGAACCGGATTTTCCTCGAACGTTATAGGTAACGAACCAAGAGGCGGTAGATGTGGTTCGACCGTACTGCGTAGGCGTGGAGAATCCAAAGACACTTTCTGCTTGCAAAAAACTAGCCGAGCTATCGTGTAAGAGAGGTTGCTTGGATGATATTAGTCTAATCATAATTCAGCTACAAAACTTTGTGCAATGATTCATTAACATCGTAGTCTTAAGTTAAACTTGATTAATTTCATTAGGGGTTAAGTTATTGATAATTTTGTCCGGTATATTGCATGTAAATAAAGGTTTCAAACATAATTGATTTTTAGCTATTCTTCTTATGGAAATCAAGATAACCACCTGACCATTTTGATATTTGATAATTTGAAAACTGTTAATTATCAATCCGTTCGGTGATTATCATTTCACTGTCCTATTGAGTACTCAAGTAACAGAAGTGAGAGGCTCAAGTGAAGTTTTTGTAAAACATAATATTATTCCAACATATTTGTACTTATATTTGGTCCAATTAATATAGCATATTTTTCTGTGGCGCCTTGTCTTGGACATCTTTGAAAAGGCTGTCATTGCGTTGTTGTGACCTCACTGATGAATCCGTTGCTACGACTCTATGTGGTTGTCCGATTCTTGAAAGCTTAGCATTGTATTTCTGCGATAAACTGATGGTTTTGGATCTCAGCAAATCAGTGCGTCTGAGAAGATTAGAACTAGATAGCAACGTATGGGTCCCGGGGCCATATCAGATCTTGGAACCACAAAATTAACCATTGGCACAGAACTAAGATTGTGGCTCCACATATCCGTTATCTTGGATTGACAAACTATCAGTCACTATGTGTCTTAGTTGATGTAACCGAAGCTAAACTAGACAATGGTGTTTGCTCGCTTGGCAAATTGTATAGTGGTTTTCTTCATAGCATGGTGATAAATATGCTAACGGATTTTCAAAATGTAGAGAAGCTTACTTTTGGAGCAAACTATCTTAAGGTACGTATATATATATGCTAACGGTTTTTTTATAATATTTGGTTCTTGATTTTTGTCCCTATTTTTTTCTACTTCTTGACATGTGTGTTTTGGTTATTTCATTATCTGTTTATTCTTTTTTTTGTTAATTTTATCTCTTTGCGAGGTCTGTCGTAGACCTTTTCCGATGTTCAAGGTCAAATATTTGACGATTGAGACAATGATATCTCAATATGTAACTCCTGGCATAGTAAGAGTGCTACAAAACTCACCTGAATTAAAGAAGCTAACCCTACACACAATGGATTATGGCACCATAACGATATATTATAACCCTCTTTTATTTTTCTTGACCATTCTAACTCTTTGCCGAGTTTGAACAATCCAAGAACCATGTCCTTTCATTTTTTAATTTGTAGACAATCTGTTTGCACAAATGAAATAGTATATTTTTTCTGTACAGAGAGGAGTTACTTGACAAATACTTGGATTTTCATGGCTTTAATCCAAGTCAATGCTGGAGCTCAAAAGCGAGGGATTCTGAAAACATTTTCCGTTGGAATCAAGAGCCAAAGAACATGGCTTCGTTCATGGAGCTGATGCTTAAAACCACAAAGACATTAGAGAAGATGGTCGTAAGGTTGGAATGTCATCTCCAAGGAAGAGATTTCGAAGAGTTGCTTAAGATGGTTCCAAAGCTTTCCCACGACAACAACAATGTCTCCATTGTGCTTAGCTGAGCCAAGACGAATCAGAGAGTTTAGTAGAATCATAATCATGACATTTATTGGATTAATTTTTTTACATATTTCTCTTCACAATATTGAACCTTAATAGCAGAAATTAATTAGTTAAGTAAAACATTATATTTCTTTTGGGAGTTGTTAGGCTTATCAAGAGATAGGGGGCAAAAATATGAGTTAGTAAAGGTCTCGGGTGTTTACTGCAATATTCCGAAAGACGATTCGTAAAGATGAACGAAAATGTTTCTTTCAGATTTTGGAATGTCAAAAACAATCAGCGATCAGCTTCCATGGCGATCTGCTTCATTCTCTATGCCCTCCTCACAACACTCCTCGCCGTATCTCTGAGTCTGTCTTTCTCCGTGATCAACGCGAGAAAATGCAGGAAACGGGCGGTGGGATTCTTCCATCCGTACACGAACGACGGCGGCGGCGGCGAGAGAGTGCTCTGGTGCGCAGTGAAAGCCATCCAAGAGGAGACTCCCGATCTTGACTGTGTCGTCTTCACCGGAGATCACGACTCTTCTTCTGACAGCTTGGCTCGCCGCGCCGTCGATCGCTTCGGTGTCCACCTCCTATTCCCTCCCAAGGTCCGATCTAATTTACAACAACTGCACCTTTTTTTTTCCCTATTTGGTTTCAATTCGAATTCGTACGAATCAAATTGAAGCTAATTCGTACTTCCGTTTAAGCATAGAGCTTGACTGATTGAACCTGAGGGGAAATTTTCAATCCCTGGAAGTTAGATTTTGGATAAGTTGTTGATGCAAAATTATGGATCAGGTGATTCATCTTAACAAAAGGAAATGGATTGAAGAGAGGACTTACCCACATTTCACGATGATAGGTCAGAGTCTTGGTTCGGTTTATCTAGCGTGGGAGGCCTTGCGCAAGTTCACTCCTTTGTATTACCTTGACACTAGTGGATATGCTTTCACGTATCCTCTTGCTCGTCTCTTTGGCTGCAAGGTTGTTTGCTATACTCATTATCCAACCATCAGCTTGGATATGATTTCTCGTGTCCGTCAGAGGAACTCCATGTATAACAACGACGCTTCCATTGCTAAGAGGTTTTCTTATTCCCTCCTTTGGTGTCTTCAAAACCTTGAAAAGTTTTCCCTTTATTCGTTGGCTAATGATAGTTGTTGCTTTCTTTGTTGGTAGCAATTGGTTGTCTACGTGCAAGATAGTCTATTACAGAGCCTTTAGCTGGCTGTATGGGATGGTTGGCTCGTGTACTCATCTAGCTATGGTGAACTCTTCGTGGACAAAGTCTCATATCGAAGTGCTTTGGAGGATTCCAGAACGGATCCGACGGGTCTACCCACCTTGTGATACTTCAGGACTTCAGGTGGTAACCATCAGATAGCTAAAATCTTATGAAGTTTTTTGTCTTTCTTCTTGTTACATCTCGGTTGTTATTTAACATCTTGAGCTTAATAATGCAGGCACTTCCTCTTGAAAGATCATCAGATCCTCCGATTTTCATATCTGTCGCTCAATTTCGTCCTGAGAAGGTGAGGGGCACTTGTATTTGACTTGTGAGAATGAGGTACTATAGTTTTTTGATGGCTCACATTCCCAATTTGAAAAGAGAGTTTTCCTGCTTACTCAATTACAGTCTTGTACCAGGCTCACATGCTTCAGCTTGAGGCCTTTTCACTAGCCTTAGAGAAGTTAGATGCTGACTTCCCTCGTCCCAAACTCCAGTTTGTGGGAAGTTGTAGAAACGAATCAGATGAAGAGCGGCTGCAGAAACTGAAAGACAGAGCAGTTGAACTAAAAGTGGATGGGGACGTAGAATTCTATAAAAACGCCATGTACAGGTGTCAAATCTCTTTATGGCAGTCTCTTTTTCAAATCAATACTCAGAGCTTCCATTGTTCTGAGTTTGTTGGGTTGAGATTTTAGGGAACTAGTGGCACTGCTAGGAAATGCAGTTGCAGGAATCCATGGGATGATAGACGAACACTTTGGGATAAGCGTTGTCGAGTACATGGCTGCTGGTGCGATCCCAATAGGTCAGACTTAATAAGGCCTTGTGTATGTGATTGTTATCTTCCAAAACTTTCTTACAATGACGACTCTGAGACATGTTTTTTTTACGTGTTGTGCGCAGCTCACAACTCAGCTGGGCCGAAAATGGACATTGTGTTGGAAGAAGACGGACAAAGAACAGGGTTTCTTGCTGAGACCGTGGAGGAATACGCTGAAGCGATCGTTGAGATTGTGAAGATGAATGAAACAGAGAGGCTTAAGATGGCTGAATCTGCTAGAAAACGAGCGACAAGGTTCTCTGAACAACGGTTTTGTGAGGACTTCAAGACTGCAGTTCGACCTGTTTTCACCGGTGCTCTCAAATGACAAAGTCTTTATACTTTTTTTTTTCTCTCTCTCTCTCTTATAACTTTTGTTTCTGGTTAAAGCTCTGACGTAGACTAGAGACGATTATGTGTTTTCTTTCTGATTCTATCAGACTGTTGAACAAGTGTAATGGAGACAAATGTTTACGCACAACCAAAGGATTGAAAACCAACAGAAAGAGTGGTTAATTTTTTTTTTTCCTTTTTTACAATTTATGTAAAAATTGAAAATGGCCCCCATAAAACAACACGCAGTTCATATTTGAAAAGCTGAGACGACGAGCACGCAACTCTTTATCGGATTCATTTTGTTGAGCAGTCCAGAAGAGGGAGAAGAAGCTGATCTTGGGTCATCTTCTTCATCTGTTTCCTCATATGAGTGGTTTCTAAACAACACGGAACAGTCGACGATCGCCACCACGATGACTGTTTCTCTTAATTCCGGCACCGGCTTCATTTCTCTGGTGACTCTCTACTCCCTCTACTCAGCTCAATTATCATCCATTTAAGCCAATAGTTTCTGACGGATTTCATAGGGAGACGACATATTTGTGCTCTCAAACTCATCTCTTGTTAGTTACCAGTGATTCTTGTTCTCTTTTGAACTCTGTCTAATTTGATTCTTATGGGTTCTGCAAAAAAATACAACTTCTTAATGTCCCTGAAGCTGAGTTATGCTATAAACTTCCACAGTTGATTTTGACAAAGAGACTTCCTAATCCTATGTGTCAAATAATCTTGGGATTTTCAAAATCAATGATTCTGCATTTCTTTGATAAAGAAAGCTTTATGGCTCTTCATTTATGTTTCAATCTTGCTTTTGTTAAATATCTAACAAAAAAATTATCTTCCTTTTGAAGCTTCATACAAGATGCAACTCTGTTCTAAGATCCTCAGCAAAAGTTATTGGCCTTTAGATATTTCAAGAACATCACTCATTTCAAACAGAAGAAGAGTGGTTATAATATCTAGCTCAGATACAGACGAAACCGCGACCACATCCCTTGAATCATCGTCTACGGATTCTGATAAAGCAGGAAGCGAAACCTCTAAATCCTCAGATATCAAACAAAGCAGTGGCAAAAGAGGCAGAGCAGGACCATTGACAGCGAGGGAGAGACTAAGAGCAGCTCGAGTACTTAGCCGGTACACAGAAGCAACGCCTAAACCGTCAAAACCACAAATGGGAAGCCAAATTCTTGATGTTTTGAAAGAGAGTGATAAGAAATCGAAGAGGAAACCTGGCTTACCCGAAGCACCGACCAACATGCTTGACGATAGCAAGAGAGGTATGCCCAAAAAAGGCCTTACCTTTGATTTCCCTGGAGGTGCTGACATACTCGTCATTGCTTTCTCCTTTGTTTTCATTAGCACTGTCATGTTTGCTACTACTTTCGTTGTCTGGAAACTCGGCGCTATTCATTTCAATGAAAACTAACTTAGAAATTCCGAGGAACAAAAGAGTTAGTCCATCACGAAAACCGGTTTGAATGCAGCTATTCCTTTGATGTGATTAACCGCGTGTTAGTCCGATAACCAATCCAAAAATACAAAAGTCGTTACCGCCTTAGATCAGTGTCGGGTCGGCAGGTCCTGTCAAGTCCATAACAGCATCTCTACTTGTATTATAGCTCAACTTAAAAACAAGTTTGTTTACTCATTTATCATGTGTGCAGTTATAACAGATGAAACAAACAATAATAGATATATGTGAGGGACACTGAGATTTTGTAGTCAGATTAAATCAGAAGACCATTTAAAGAGGGAACAGAAGAAAACGTCAGCAAAAGTGAGCTTATAGGAAGTTACAACATTGCATGATGATATATATGATATTGACCTTTGATGCCCTATCCGATTTGATCCTATTGAAGATTAGGGTCACATGAGGTAAGAATGTGATGCTTCGTTTTATGCTAAGGAGTTCGGAGCTAAAGTATAAATTACACAGGTTTCAATTACTTTCTCATTAAGTAAACACATCTGTTTTACCGATCAACGAAGTGGAGGAATAGTGCCAGCAATAATCCTTTTTTAAACAGTGTCTGCTAAAAACATTCCCATCACAATATTTTGAAAGGACAGTTTCTTTCTCCTAACAATTGTACAAAATTCATTATTTACTAATTAGATAAAAGAAATGAGTGAAAATTGTTAGATGAGATCCTCAAAGTTTACTTATCCTCAAAGTTTACTTTAAATTAATTCAAAATCAAAGAGACGGAAGACAAGTCTCCATTGTCGGTAGTCAACAATTGTTTTTTTTATCAAAAGGTTAAAAAGATGGAATATACGACGAATGCAAAAAGAAACTAAAACAAAGCACTCGATTACTTGATATGATTATGATTTACCAAAATTGGCAAGACTTAATTATTTGCACCGAAAATATGCTTATTATTATGCAGATACTTTCTCTAAACATCAAGCAAGTCTCATATAATTTAGTCTCTCGCTAGAATCTCTTTTGATATTTTACTTTAGGTTCTCAGTAGTTCTCACTGTACCAATGGATTTTTAACAGTTGTAGTCTTGTAGAAAACAAAGTTTTGGCAGCCATATATTCCCTATAGTTATATCGGTATGAAGTTGACAGAGTCTAATGAGCTACTTTTTTTTTTTGTCTAATTCAGATTTGTATGCTTAATTTTATCAACTTTAATTCACAAAACTCCATGATCAGTCTTGACTGATAGAAATCTGCCCATATAACTGGAGTGTCAGTGGGTGATAATAACTACAATGTCAATGGCTTGATAAACTCGAATCTGAGTGCAATCTTACGAATTCTTTTATTTTTAGTGTGTGGTATGAAACTGCTGATTTGAAGTGCTACTTTTGGCCCTACATATCTTGATTTACGCAAATTTATCGATTTTTGCAATTAAAATTTGAATACAAAAAAAAATGAAGTCTTGGTGACTTGTGACCACATCTATTGATTATTGAAAGGCTCCTCCTTCTCTTGCGCATGTGAATATGTGACAAGAAGCGCCACCAAATCTAAGTTAAGGCTTGTTTTTTTCTGTCGAAGCGCATAAAGTTCTTTTTTCCCAAATTACACGAATAATTTCAGTTTTTCTTATGGGACAATTTGCCGTATAACCAAATGACTGATTATGAGACTATGTATCTATTGAGTCACTGACATTACTAAAGAGATATTTGATTTGGTCTGCTGTTCCTCGTAGACTTTCATGTAGCCATTTCTCTTCACATAGTCGCATCAAAAAGATCAGTGTCCTATGCAACAACTTGTAATAACTATATTATTATATAGACGAAAAAATTCATGACATATATCTAGTAATTTTGATATTGGCTATGCAAAATAAATCATATACCATATTTCGAGTATATCGCGAAGTAAAGCATCGAAATTCAAGCGGGGAAAAGTTGTGGATGTGGTGAACAAAGTATTATTTGTACCTATCCAAACTCTATTCATAAAATGTAATAATTAGTCAAGCAAAAATGTGGAGAAATGATTGGAACATGAGAGATGTGAGTAAGACCACCGATCCCGGCGAAATCTTTTTTACATATAGAAAAAGTAAAGATTAAAGCATTTCCCTCCAATGATTATGATCGAAGATTGTAATCGTTGTCAAATCCAAGTTTTCTGCTATTTCATATATTCGATTATAATTTTATATTTCCGACTTTACAACCCAGTTGGTCTTTTTCCATATGATTAAAGTGGGTCGATAAACCTATTTGATTTCAACGACTTAACTTTCAAACTACATATCCCTATCTCATATTAGATCTTGAAAACAACGTGTACATTTATATTAATACCCCTAATAAACCGACTTGCATGTACTTTTATATGTAAACAAAACTCTTACATTATTCGAACTGCTTTACTTTGTCCAATACTATTGCTCTTGTAAACTTTTTCTACGCGATATGATCAATACGTATACGATTAGAGGATATTCGAATAAATCACGTTAAAACAGAGATTTGAGATTACAAGAAAATATAATTTAACATATGATCCGGCGATCGAGTGTGTAGAAAACCACGTAAATGAAGAACAAAAATGGAATTTACTATCTATGAAAGTTATTATGGTCCTCTCCTGACCAATGTAAATGCCTTGAATCGCAAGAAAACCTGATTTTTATTAGTTTGAGTTTCATATTCAGAATCTGTCCCGGTAAAAAAACTGAAAAAACAGTTGGAACTTGAGAATAATGAAATATGAAATGGTGAGAGGATAAAGATAAAGGAATCAAAGAGTTTTGAGTCCGTTAAGTTTACAACGAAAATTCAACACAAATTTGCGGCTCTGCGCGTATATGCAATTATCTATTAATTTTAAACCAAGAAATTTCAAATTTCTATTAGAAACAAAAAAAGACCAATAAAAGTCTAGAACGACTATCACACCAATCACCATCAACCTTAATTTCTCCTCTTCATTATTTAGATCGACACTATCTCACTCACTTNCCCCCCAAAAAAAAAAAAAAAAAAAGCAAAAACAAAAACAAACAAACAGAGCCTTCTTTCAATTCTGAGTTTCTGTCTCTGCATAAAAAAAAGGGAACTATTACTTAATTAAAATAATAGAATAAATTTAAAACTGTTATTTTCTCGAGCGATGGAGAATTCGTACGACTCGGCCAAGTGGTCTGCTGATTCCACAAGTCCATATATGGTCTCATGGTCATTACAATCTGAATCCACCGATTCTGATTGGAACCGGTTTAATCTCGGCTTCTCTTCTTCCTCCTCCAGCAACTTCCCGGTCGATGATTGTGTCGGTGGTTTCGAAAAAGCTGAGTCCCTCTCCAGAAGCCACCGTCTGGCGGAGAAGAGACGCCGTGACCGGATTAATTCTCACCTCACTGCTCTCCGGAAACTTGTTCCAAATTCCGACAAGGTATCCCTTTTATTTATCTCAGAAGTCTCAAATTTCTTGATTCGTCGTAATTCAAAAGCGAGATAATGTTTTCGGGTTAAGTAACGAGTTCCAATTTGAGTAAACCGGGTTTTTAATCTGACTCGATTCCGGATAAAATCTAATTTGAGTAAACCGGTTTTTGATATTCTCACTCTTGCCCCAGTTAGACAAAGCAGCTCTGTTAGCAACAGTGATAGAACAAGTGAAGGAACTGAAACAAAAAGAAACAGAATCTCCAATCTTCCAAGATCTTCCGACAGAAGCAGATGAAGTAAGTGTTCAGCCTGAATCAGACTCAACTACTAACAGAATCATATTCAAAGCTTCGTTTTGCTGCGAAGATCAACCGGAGGCAATCTCAGAGATCATTAGGGTTCTCACAAAGCTTCAGCTTCAAACAGTACAAGCTGAGATCATCTGTGTTGGAGGAAGAATGAGAATCAATTTCATCTTAAAAGACGGCAACCTCAAAGGAACAACAACAAGTATGTCTGAATCGGCAAAAGTTTTGAAGCAGTCTCTGTGCTCTGCGTTAAACCGAATCACTTCTTCTTCTTCTTCTTCTTCGTCTACTGCTTCGGTTTGCAGGATCAGAAGCAAAAGGCAGAGATGGTTTCTCTCTTCTCACTACTCACAATGAAAGTTTTACACAATATACGAATCCTAAAACTATATAGTTTATTTATATACACAGTAAAACACGATCCTATTATTTACTAAGGATTTGCAGCAATTTGGAGTACCAGTTTGTAGTTGTGTTCATAATCATTTCACATTGGAGTATTCTTCCTAAACCAAACAAGTTTTTGTACATTCCAAGATTGAATTAAGCTAAAATCTGAGTAATTCCATAAGTTAAGCCAAATGATAAGAATGATCAAACGATAATCACTAAGAAGATTTGGAATCTGAATAAAATGATGACATTATTGGTAAAAACCTGATTAGAAAGATAAGGGTTTAACATTAATTGAGGATCCATACAAACCAACAAAAAACGAAGCCCAGAAAACTTAAAAAAAAAACTGAAACAAAATCTGACAAAAGTACTTAAAGAGGTAAGCGAAATGGAAGCAAAACAGGGAAGCAGATGGAAAAGCGAAGTCGTCAAGAGGAGTCTCTCTACTTGGATCGCTGTCTCATCTTTCGTCTCTTCCTCTTCAACCTCCTCATACGCTTCTTCTTCCACTGCAATACGCGATTCAAACAGAAAACTTAGCCGAATGACAACAAGAATTTGACAAACGTACTGGACAAGATACGAAAGGATCATTACCTTAGCTCTCATGGCGGAGAATTTCCTTTTCTCAAAACCCTAATCGGCGATTTTGACGGTGACGGTAACAAGAGAGAGGAAAGGACGCGTAACTGCGAATATATACCCCTGGAAACCCTAGGTTAGAGGTTTATATGGGCCTTTTTGTTTAGCCCATATTATATTCTGGGCCTTTACACTTAATTCTGTTTTCCCAGAAATTAATTAGGAGGAGAATAATATTTCTGAAGTTATAAATTTGTTTAATGTTCTTCAAAATCAAAGGAATTTGTACACTAGTACATAAACTCGTAAATTGAAGAGTTGTATGAGAGACCTTCTAATATATCCATTTATACGGAGTAGTAAATTGCTTAGAGCGATAACTCTCCGACGAAGGATTTTGGCTACCTATAGGTATGGACAACAACAGATAAATGGAGGGAAAAATATATCCAAGAAGTCATGCTCTAGGAAGTAACAAATAAATGGGGAAAAAACTATAATTTGTTCATCCTATCATAATTACAAGGGGAAAACCGAAAAATCAACGATTTGTTACTATAAATTGTATGAAACGAAAAGCATACTGCTGAAAAAAGTAGATAAATATTAAATAGTAATCAAAATCAAGTCCAAAAACGTTAAATGATTTACCAATACTGATCAGTGATCATTAATGAAGGTACAAACTACAAACCGTTGGAATTAGTTCGCGAGAGATGATTTGTACTTTTGTAGTGTCCGATATGAAGAGTACTCATCTAGTCGTAATTTAAACAGCAATTTAGTCATAAGAGTTTCTAAAAAAAACTTACATAATTTAACTTCATACAACAGGTTAAACGAGAAAATCAACGGGTTACAATGAATCGTAGCCCCGAGCAACAAGGCTACAAAAAGTAACACATGTTGTTTGACTGATTCTTACTAAAAGCAACATATTACAGAGAACTAGAGCTTGTAAAAACTATATATATAAGATACAAACCCTCCATCGATATGAATCAAATGATCATTGATAAACTCTTAACTCTTACTATAATGAAATCATCTATGTAATTTTTATTATTATAATCTTCTTAACGATGACCAATATGCATCCAGTGATGAACGCTTTTTGAAAACGTATTCTCTCATCTATATAGATATACCTTGATTTCTATATAATTCAAACTTGATAGAGAGATAAAAATTATTCTCAGAGAGAGAAAAAAAGAGATAACCTCTGAAACTCAAACCATCGAAACTATCATCCTATAGGGCACTCTATCGAGTGTTTAACCAATAAATCCTCATAAAACTTTCCACCATCTCCTCCTCTTCCACATCTATATATACTTTTATTGGAACCGTAATCTCCTTAACGAATTCCCTGAAAATATATAAAAAATCTTCGAAAATAATAAAATACTCTCTATATGTAAAAACAAAAATCCTCCAAAATTTTGCATGCAAAGCTCCTCATCGAATGTGATCTCCTTGATTCATTTCAACAATGAATCCTCAGATTCTCCAATGCTCTGGACCGAACCTTTGGTGGTTCCTCGTCGTTTATAATATGATCTCTCCATAGAATTCCCATGGGGACAAAAAAGGTAAATTTGAATCAAAAGTCAAGCAAGGGATCAAGAAAATTATCCCAAATATTCCCCCAATGACTATACTCATCTTCTCCACCATAAGGCCAAACCGTAGAAGATCCATCTCCAACCATATTATAACCTTGATCCATACCCATAGAACCAACCGGATCAACAACCGCCGTAGATACCGAAAGACTCGATCCCACCGAACCAGGTAGAGAATTTAAACCCTCCATCGAATTTTTATAATTATTACAACCACTTCCTCCTTGTATTTCCTGCCGTAACGGAACTTCATGATGAAACGACGCCGAACTGGTTACCGGAACATCAATGAGCTCCACGTCACCGATCTTGCTATTGCTATCACTAGAATGAAGACTCTGATACTGTTGGTGGTGATGGAATTGTCCCACTTGCATCATCTGATTGTGTTGTTGTTGTTGAGGGAAAAGATTATAACTAGGGCATAGCATAGAGGGCCCACCAGAAAGGAAGATGTTGCTATTATAAGACACACCGTACGGACCAAAGGCGGAGGCTCCGGAAACGGCGGGACGAGGGAGGAGAGGTCTTAGGGTTTGAGTGGAGGAAGAGGAGGAAGAAGGAGAAGTGGAGGCGGCGGAGACGGATGAGGAAGTGGAAGAGACGGAGGAAGGAGAGGAAGGAGATAAGTTGAGCTGAGCACGTGACCCGTAGAGGAAAACGGCGGCTCGGTCGTAAGCACGTGCGGCGTCTTCGGCGGTGGCGAAAGTACCAAGCCACTTGCGAGTGCGTTTACGTGGCTCACGGATCTCGGCGACCCATTTTCCCCAGCTTCTTTGTCGGACGCCACGGTAACGGAACTTGGAGTTGTCGGGACCACCTTTGCCTTTGCGTTTGCGTTGTTGAGCGGAGGAGGTTGAGTCGGTGGTGGTGGTGGAATCGGATTGAGGATTGTGGGATAGGGTTTGTTGGTTATCGTCAAGATTATGTTGTTGTTGTTGTTGTTGGGAAGCTAAAGGGTCCATAGATGAAGAAGAAGAAGAGAGAGAGATTAAAGAAATTGGAAAAATGGAGAGGACGAATCAAGAAGAAAGGGAGACTGAAGGGTGTTTGAATGTCACGGTCGTGAATGGTGGATTAGGGCGGTGCTTCTTCTTTTATTTATATACTTACACTCTCTTCACTATCACTTCTTTCGTTTTTTTTTTGTTCTTTTATCTTCTTATTTTTTATTATTGCTTACCCTATTACTTTCTTCCAAGGATAATTCTTTTTGCTGTGAATCTCTAAATAAAAAGTGAAAATTTATTTTTAAGTTAGATTAGTAAATTCTAGCAAATGAGATGAGGTAATGGTTTTGTGACTTTTTACTAATTACGAAGTTTTTCGGAATATAGTATTTCTCTTTACCATATAAGTTACGAAATTTCGTTATAAAAAGGATCGACACTTCGTAGTCAAGCAAGTTAGTACTGATTTTTTTTTTTTTTGTTCTTGTCACAAATGATATTTCTTCTATATATTGATCAAATAAAAAAACAGTCGCTTCCACATATCTAATTAAGAAGGCCCAAAAACGCCTAAACACAGTTATGAGTACAAGCATACGCGAACGAGGATGTCTGCCATTCTATCTCTTAGTTTAACTTCATGTACCAGCTTGAAACCAAAGAAAAAAGCACGAAATTTTGTCGTGAATGTTGGTCATTCTTTTTGGGACAATATTCTCTCTTCAATCCTTGCATGAAACTGTCAAGCTAAGTACGAGAGCCGCATGCATCGATGCACCACGCAAGCTCGGGATATGAAATAAGGGGATTATAGAGCATTAGAGCTTGCTTTTTCATCTTACAAGTTACAACTAAGATGACCATGTCAAGATGATTGATGATATGATGTCGAAAGTCATTTCCGCCAAACGAGCCCAGATACCTTTCATTTAGCAAACTTAACATAGTTTAATTTACTTATGGCCTTGTCAATCTTCTTTATCTTAGTACCAAATATATATTATTTTTTTATAAACTTAACATATAGTTTCGTAATTGCCTTTTCTCTATCACTATATAAAAAGTGTAGATGTAGAATAAGATTTTAGTTGTCTCTGTTCGTATTTACAGGTCCCCGTGTTAATTGTAATTGCAAAATTTAAAACGAGTATCAATCTTATAGATTCTGAATGATGGGTTATATACCTGGCTATTAATTCTAGTTATAACATTTTCTTGGAATTCATAGTATAAATAGCTAATCTTTTTGTTTGTTTTGTTATCATATGTTAAAATCAGAATCAATATTAAAAATCTAGTCAACGGTGTATTACACTTTACACTACACATACATAAGTCGTTCAGAGTAGTATTATTTTTTAAAAAGATGAAACATACAGGTAAGAGCATCTCCAACCCCATGCTAAATTTACCATATATGCTATTTTGCCATA
>OVBJ01001567.1:0-26706 GCA_900406535.1 Noccaea bulbosa | reverse complement strand
GTTAACAAATGAAGAAAATATGATTATTTTTTTTAATTTTCTGCAATTTATACCTGCCTGTAACAATATTGAAACATGCCTTTCGTGCGGAGATACATCACTGAATCGATTCCTACAATCATAGAGTACAAGAATCTTATACTTAATTCTTTCCCTTGCCTAAGGGACCATATATATTCCAGAAAATAAACATAATTAAACAACTCCAATAATCCTGCCTGGTCACAATTGCTCATTCCTTCCTCTATAAAAAGGTTTATGAATTATAAAGAGACTCACTCATCAATCTCATTAAAACCTAGAGAAGCAAAACATCCGTATAAAAAACATGGCACAGGCTACGAGGCAATCTTCTCTACAAGGAGAGCTTGAGGCAGAAGTTGAGATCAGAGCTCCGGCCAATCAGTACCACCAGCTGTTAGTCGGAAGACCACAAGATGTTCCGAAAGCCACTCCTGAAAACATTCAGGGATGTGAACTCCGCGAGGGAGAGTATGGCAAAGTTGGCAACGTCATCCTCTGGAACTATGCCATTGGTACCAAATCCAAACATTTATCTAAATATATTATGGTGCAAAAACATAATTTTGATTGGTAAAACCTTCGTTTTGGGTGCAGATGGACAGCCAAAGGTGATTAAGGAGAGGATCGAGGCACTGGACTCGGAGAAGAATCTGATGGTGGCTAGGGTCATTGAGGGAGATCTAATGAAAGAGTTCAAGAGCTTCTTGATCACTATCCAGGCCACCCCGAAGCAAAGAGGACCTGGAAGTGTGGTTAAGTGTCAAATGAAGTATGAGAGGATTAACGAGAAGGTGGCTCCTCCGGAAAAAATGATCGAATTGTTTGTCAAAGCAACCAAAGGCATGGACGAAATGCTTATGTCCAAAGTCTAGGGCACTCTTCGGATATCCATCCATCCATCTATCTATCTATATGCATGTGTGTGTGATTTGTGTCTGTCTCAATAATGTGCTCTCTAGATTTGAAGAGATGTGAATCTGCAAGTCATACATGATGTATGATATTGCAAAGTTTGTGTTACGTACGTTTTACTTTGTAAGTTGCAATATGTAATGTAACTTTTGTGTTTCCATGAGTTTTACTCCTGTGCATGCCACGGACTCATGTGTATTTATTATTAATAACAAACTTGTCATACTTTATTGTAACTATATAATTAACTAACTTTTGTACGTTATTAAAAAAATATCTAAAACCAATTGTATGTGAATGAAATGACCTATATAGTCTTTTATATTCCATGCTCAACTAATCTCGTTAAGTGATGAAAAGTCAGACAAATGAGCTACGAACTTGAAACAATGAATAACTGAGAGTAGCGAAACTTTAGTCGCTAAGTAGCTGGAGAAGGAATGGTAGATGAGGAAGTTGAGGTAGATGTAGAGATCAAAAGTGTAACATCCGTAGTCTTGGAATCGTGATTTTCACCTGGTGTTGGTCGACTCCGGCTCGCGAAAATCAATTCCGATTTGTTTTAAGTGGCCGGTTTGGAAGCGGTTTAGAGAGAAAACCCTAAGGCTCGCAATAAAAAGCTGTGGCCACCTGGTATTTGTCGTTTAGCGACTTTAAAGAAGAGAAAAAGGGCGATTTGTGGTGTGCTTGAGCAGAATTCGAGTTCTAGGTGTCGAATCGAAGAGCTGTTCGTTGGTCCTTGCTGTTTCCATCTCCCTTTCATCTTCTCAATCCTTAATCAAAGTGAGTGCGTGACTGTAGCTCCCGTGATTTATAGATCTGTGAATTTGGATTGATTGATTGATGAGTTTTTGATTGTTCTTGAGTTTTTCGTGTTGTTTAGTCGTGCTTGGGTTGTGTTTTGCTTTGATTCTGTGTTTTTGGTGTGATTTCATCGTGTTCTGAATTGTCCCGTCGAACGGGTGTTGGTCGACACCAAGTGGTCAAGTGTCGATCGACACCAAGCGGATGTCGATCGACACTGCCATTCATTGTCGGTTTAATTGAATTTAATTGGTTAACTAAAATTGAATGATTTAATCCGGTTTATTGGATTTAATTAATTTAAATGGTTAATTGATTTGGTTTAATTAATTATTTTCGGAGTAATAATTAATTAATATAATTATTTAATTTTGAGAATTATTAATAATTATTTGGAGGTGTTTTAATTATAGGAAAAATATTTAATATTTGTGGAAATTATTTAAAAGACTTTAATTGTCTAAAAATTGCGTAAGTGGCCTGTAAACAGAATGATCACCTCATTAAGTATTTATGATAATACTTACGCATCTCTATTCTAATGTGATGCAGGTAAAAATAAGTGTGATCGCGGAATCGAGTCCAGAAAAGATGATGATAGGATTTTTATGCTTTATTGAATTGTCTAAGTTGTTAGATTTGTTTAATCATTTATTTGCTTCCATTGATTATTGTTGAATTGATTTATTTGTTTATTTAATGGTTTTAAATTTTCGTTAGAATTGATTAATTGTTATTTAAAAAAAAAACTTTGGTTATTTCAAAAAGTCCGGCTAATAAGTTCCACATGTTCGCCATAAGATCACAACGAGTGTCCAAAGCCACTCGCTACATTCAGGGATGTGATCTGCTCGAGGGGGAGTGGGGTCAAGTCGGAAGCATAGTCTTTTTGAAATTAATTTTTGGTAATAGCAAGAATAGATCTTTATATATACCATTCACTAAGGTGTGTGATTTCAGTTTTAATCAAAGAGTTTTAAGTTTTACTTGCGTGAGTTTAACTCTAATAGTATACGAGCATATGGATCCAACGATGAAAACAAAAAACATTATATGTCTGATTCGTAAAAGAGTTTTGGTGCAGATGGAGAGCCAAGAGTGTAACAGGATAGGATAGAGAAGCTGGATTTGGAAAAGAATGTGATTCAGTGGAGGGTGTTAGAAGGACCTTTAAAGAAAGAGTACAAGAGTATCTTGAAAACGATGGCGGTGAGTCCTAAGCAAGGAGGATCTAGAAGTGTGGTGAAGTGGAACGTGAAGTACGAGAGGGTTGATCATGAGAAGGTGGCTAACCTAACGAGGCAGCTCCAGTTCTTTGCCGAAATGACTAAAGAGGTGGATCGATAGCTCTTGTCTCAAGAATAGAGAACTCTTCTTTACTTGACTATATCCAAAGTTAATGCGTGATATGTCTGAGTCGTCGAGTACTCCAACATCTACAATTGCAACCGTACATGTTATCTCAATCAGACTTAATAAGAACATTTCCGTTGGTGAGATACCCAACTAGAGGTTTTCAACAATATATCAATAATATTTTTAAATAATGTAATTATATGATTAATTTTTAATTTAGAAAGAATAAAACAAATCAATAAGAAAATAACAATAACAAGTGGCAAGAAGAGGTTCTCTCACTTCTCTCTCTAACTTTCATTTTTTTCATTTTTTTATCTTGAGATACTGCCTTGAGAACCCTTTGATGGGATGTCACCGACAATCTTTTCGGGGGTTTCTTATCTCCATGTTACCGTATGACTCCACTCAAACGCAAGTATTCGGATATTTAGCAAGTTTTGGTCCTATAAGTATAAATAGACGATGTAGTAGGTAGTCAAATTCCAACTTGGCTCCATGTTTTTACTTTCCGTCTCCGGAAGATTGTAATTAGAGCTAACATGCATGCACAGTTGGCTTCAGTCTCAGTTCCATACGTACCTCCATGGCTTTACGTTTAAGATTTGATATATTGCCGGATTTAATTATAAGAGAAAATAACGAGGTGATCATGCTGAATAGTACGCAAGCTTGTAGTTTTGATATGAAGAACAAAGATTGACAAAAAGGTAAAAAAAAGTAAAAAATTGATATTTTCTCCTTGAATAATAGTGTGAGATCATATAAAATAGGGAAAATTCCATAAAAAATCACCAACTAAATTTTAGAAAGCTTTTTAAATCCCAAACTATTTTCTCCATCTCCATCTCCATCGTGTTCTCTCTCCTCAAAAATCTGTTCTCCGATCTTGTTTAAAAAAAAAAAAAAAATTAGGGTTCTAGAGTTGGGAATTTCTGAAGGAAGAGATATTATATATCACGTGAGATGTTATTTAACTATGGTTAGATACTAACAGACTTTTAATTGGTGTTTAACACCATCTACAATATCGTTAATCTCCGTTAATGAGACATAGTCAAATGAACACACGGTTCACAATTGGAGATTTAAAAAAGGCAAACAGAAAAGTTTGGATATTTTTCTGGGCATGAAAATAGTTTGGGATTTAAAAAGCTTTGTAAAATTTAATTGGTGATTTTTTATGAAATTTTCCCTATAAAATAATATGATATTTGTTAAAGATATGATCAATATTCCTGTTATATAATAAAAATATACCCGTTAAATGAACCAGCTCATTTATGCGTTTCTCATCCATCACAAATTTACTAATCATATAATGTGAGATCATATAGGGCTTGTTTTCTTTAACAAAAAAAAATATATATATAGGGCTTGTTTAACTCGTGATGGCCGACACTTTTTATGAACACGTGGTGTATTTTTTTTTTTTAGATTTCAGGGTAAATACTAGGCCTATAGAGGGCTCAAACTAATCTTTAGGAAAATTATATCTCACATATAGACTATTTTTCCGGGTATTCAAATGGATCAAAAACAAGCTCATATCCATGTGACCAAATGATATAAATTTATTAATTTTATACTTGAAAAAAATTGATCTATGGCCTAGACCAACAGAACAATTCCTCTATCAGATGTAAACCACTAGACCACTACCACCACGGGAATCACTAATGATGCGATGAGTCTATCGTCAATTTTAGCTAGGGTAAGGCAATGAAGTACACCAATATCATTTCTTCTTCTACAATAGTAATTTTCACTCCTTCCTCTCTATATAAAGAGCTACAATTTCTAAGTAAAAACCATCCTTCACTCACTCTCCATTAAGACCAACTATATACGAGCAAAGCATCCGGAGAAAAGAATGGCAGATCCAGAGACAAAGGCTGAGACTACGGTGACAAAGGCTAGGACTAAGGAGGCAAAGGCTGAGACTAAAGAGGAGACAAAGGCTTTGATCTCTGTGACATCATCTAAGTTTGAAGAGCTTTGGATAGATTTTGAGATCAAAGCTCCTGCGGAGAAGTTCCACCATATGTTCACTAAAAGACCACACCATGTCTCCAAATCCGCCCCTAGCCATATTGGGTTAGTTGAGCTGTACGAGGGAGAGTGGGACAAAGTTGGCAGCATAGTCTTGTGGAACTACATTCACGGTATAATGGCAACATATTTTATGTAACTATGTCTTAACATCAGCGATAAATGCACGAAAATACTCTTTTATTATGGCATACTAAGCATATGGGTGGTTCTAATAGAAAAATAGAGATTAAACATATATAATTTTGATTTGTAAACGAGTTTTGGGTGCAGATGGAAAGCCAAAAGTAGCAAAGGATAGGATCGAAGAGGTGGATCCGGAGAAGAATCTGATAAAGTTCAGGGTTTTAGAGGGAGATTTGAGGAAGGAGTACAAGACCTTCTTATTAACTCTCCAAGTAATACTAGATAATTTTTTTTTTTTTCGTTGATGTTTCGATCGATTTCTCTAGTTTTCTATCTGAGTCGATATTCTAAATTAATCCCTCAACAGGTAACACCAAAGCAAGGAGGAACCGGAAGTATTGTGAGGTGGCACATGGAGTATGAGAGGATTGACGAAAAGGTGGCTCATCCTGAAACTCTACTTCCATTCTTGGAATCAATGTCCAAAGAGATCGATAAAGATCTTCAGTCCACGGAGTAGATCGAGGACTTTTCTTCTGCTTGTTTAAATCTCAATAAACTATGTGTGTGGTGTGGTGCATGCATGCATATATATACATGTTTGCATTATTTATATATAGTTATTGTTACATATATGTTTGTGTTCTTATCAAGTTGCAAGTTTGTAACATGTGTGTGTTTGTGTAGCTGTGTATGTTTTGTGAGTTTGATTTCTTTTATCAAGAAAAAAGTAGCTATGTATGTATTGTGTATTAGTATTAGAACACATTATATATAATTTATGCATGAATTTACACACACACACACAAATCTTAAGAAACTTAAATTTAATATTATATGTTTTATGAAAAAAAGCTTATGTAATATAAATATTTTTTTTTTTATAAAGTTTTTTTTTTAACCAGGTATCCGGACCCCACCATTGGCGGTCCCGACTAGCACCGTATTGGACATTAATCGCCCTCAAGTGTGGTCCTGGTGAGGGGTGCACCCCGCAGGCAGAGCTTCCCTCCGGATATTCACATGAGCCGAAGCCCATGGCCGCGTGGCCCCAACAAGTTGTTTGCAGCTGTGGGGATTCGAACCCAGGCGTATTGGGAGTTTTACCCTCAACCTGAAATCTCTCCTACCACACTAGCCCACTTTGATGGGTTGTAATATAAATATCTTAATATATAAAATTTGATCCGTCTACTTTGTAATTTGATTTATATAATTTTAAACCAAGTATTATAGAGGTCGTGTACATCGTGCAGACCGACACAGTTTTATATACAAAATGGTAACTTAAAAGTTTTTGGATAAGTTGTGGTCGATTAAGTAAAATATATCACAGTAAATTTTAAATTGTTTTGTTACTCATATTGGAGCAGCCAGTTCCATATAAATTGTCATCACCAGAAGATTGATTGAATTTAAGAACCATGATTTCCATCTCGGTTCCATGTCTTTTGCTTTAGAATTGCTCTCAAATTTAAAGACAGTGGCAGGATTTAGGGAAAAATAAATAAAACCAATTGAATAGTAATATTATGATTTCGTTATAGGCTGGACTAGTCTTGGTTAATTAAGAATTGTGTAAATGATTGGAAGTTTGAGTCCACTTTCTTGGTCTCCCTAAGAGCTTGTTCACAGTTTGCTGGTAATCTTATTTTGTTAGCGGAAAAACGGATCTAATCTGTCGAGCGCCATCTTTCTTAGGGTTTAAGCAGTAAAATGGAGAGCGGAAGGAAAGATTGAGATATATAGGAGAAGCAACAAATTGTGGCAAGTTTCTTCATTATTCAAAAATAAGGATACAACACAGATCCAAAATGCAAAACCAACAAAAACAATAACGTCGGGATTAAACCATAAACCAGAAATTACAATTCATAGTTTGTGATAGCTAAAGCTATTACATAGAATGAATAATTATAACTCTTTGAGAGCAGAAGACATATCACAAAAACTCATGATCCCTTTATTTTCTGGTCAACGAAATGACGAGGTTGACTGACGTAGTGATGGGGGGGAATCGAAACAGTAAAATTCTTGGTAACATGGACTGCGTACCTGTGGAACAAGCGATCCATAATAGCTTCTCCCAAATGAGGAACCAGAATTGATTCACTGATACATCTAACGTTGTTTGCGATCTTTTGCGAAATGATTAACAAATTCACGTGTCTCGATCATATTGATCACAAAGGAACCCTCTCTTTTCAACAACTTCCTTCACCTCTCCTTCGTTTGGATCATAGAACGGCATGTTGAGTACATTTTTCCAAAACAATTGTCATTATTTAAAAAATTTATGGATCATCAAATGGGGTGGTGTATTCTATTGAAAGTAAGTATTTAATGTTTCTATTGTTCAACTTGGGAGAAGTGGTTTATATCTTATTTAAAAAAGTGTTATATACATATGTTTTGATTCCAGATTGTATATGATTCCTAACACGATACCTTATGTTATAAACAAAAACATAGATTATTTTTTACTCAAAAATAATTGATAATTAGCATATTGGTATGTCTCTTATATATATATATATATATATATATCCCTTACATATTAAAACCGAATGCATTGCTGATGTGTCATCACTAGTTTCATTCTCAAAGAATTTTTAAATTAAGATACAACTTACAAGAGAATTTACATAGAATGCCATTGCATATTTGGTTAGAAAATAGTTTATATAAATTGTTTAAAAATCAATTTATTTTCTTATCATTTTTGTTTAATTTTAATTTTTTAAAATAAACTATATGATCACATCAAAATATATAATAAAACAAAATTAGTTTTTTTTTGCATATGTTATGGCTTGATTTTTTTTTTTTAAATGAAGCAAATCTCTAAAATTGTCAAAAGAACCACATCGAGTATATTTTGGGATATTAGCTAAAATATCTATTATAAAAAAATCCAAATAAAGATCAATCATAAGTAAAAAGACTGATTTAATAGGTTTCCAAACTTTAAAGTTTTTTCAATAGATTTAATTTAATTCTTAATTGAACTGAATAATTAAATCGTATATTTCTTATTATATTTTAGTTTGATCAGAATTTTAAATATAATAAAACTAATATCATATAAGTGAAATTATTTTAATTATTTAAAATTAATCAAAAAAATAAAATATATATGCCATTTTATATTTATCAAAATATAAAACTATTTTTAAAAATATTAAAATTTGATATATATGTGGGCTCGAAAATCCATAATCAAAATTATGAGTATTTTGTAACGAAAATTAAAGATTAAATTCTCACACTGTAAACAATGACAATAACCAAACTAAAATAAATAATATGTATCACTCAAGATTTTGTCTAATATAAATAAACATCTTTTAATAGAAAAATCAATTCAGAAAATATCACCCCGTGCAAGGCACAGATCCAACCCTAGTATATATATTAATTTAAGTTATTTATAATTTTAAATGGGATGTTTCTTAACATTTATGTTGCATTAAAGATTAATCTTTTATATAATAGTAGAGTCATCTCTCCTTCTAAGCTGTCCACATCAGCCTAATTTTATAGAGATAATGGATCTCATATTTAATTACAAATTATAAAAAACTGGTAAATGACAAACATTAAAACTAAAATTAATGATCAATTAATTTACATTTTCTGTATTTTTCTAAAATAAAATATATTATTTACTAAAAAATCTAGAATATATTTTACATATAATAATAAAAATATCAACTAAGAAAATTAATTGATATTAGATGATTTATAAAATTGAACAAACATTTTATACTTAGCATGAAAATTCAAAATATATAAAGATAACTATAAATAAGAAAAAATTAATATGCTTAAAATAATATATGAGAGAACATAGATTTTCTAAGAGTTATAAATTAATAAAGATATTTAAAATTATAAGTTTATTTGTAATTGTATATAAAAAAATTGAAAAGGTTTATAATAGATATAAAAAGATTCATGTTTCAATATCAAATCAAGTTAAGAGCACGAAAAATGGCTCAGACGGCAAATGAAAATGTAGTTTAAAAAGTTATTATTGAAAATATCAGACGGAAAACGGCAAAGAGCACGGCTCAAAAACTGAATGAAGCAGTGGTTGAGTGTAGTTAAGAGGCGGACATGGCTCGGGATGCTCTTAGTAAGAACATTTACGAGTTGTTAGAAAATCAGAAGGTCAACGGTGATATTTATTTATTTTTTGTTCAAACAAGGTCAACGGTGATTAAAAGAAGTTATAAGTTCACTAAATAACCGTTTTTTTACTCGAAATATAATAACTATTTATGCAACTTGATGCACACCACTGGATATCAAAAGTTATATTGAACATTCTTAATGTGAGCAGTTGGATTAACTCAAAACGTAGCCACCAAAACTTAACATAAAACCATCATAATTTAAATCAACCAAAACGGAAAAAAAAAAAAAACACAATTATTTTTGGAACAACCCCGCGCTTACGCGGGGCTTCATTCTCTAGTAAAGAAAATAAGATTTAGAGATTGTACCTCGGTGACTAGGTCGAGGAGAGAATCAGATAACAATGACCACATGTGGAAGCAATCTCTGAATAAAGGATCGGAAGCAATTCTACCAATAAAAGCATTAGGCATTATCTCTTCTGAACGCATTCTTAGAAACAATGAGAAATCGGTTTGGAACTGGTCCAAGTAATTCTTGGACACGTTTTGAGGGCTTGAGCTATTTATAAACACTCTTCTCTTGTTATCATCCTCCTTAAGCCCTTCAGCGTATATAAATTAGTGGATATAAATTACTAGAGTGTATATACTAAAGAATATATAATCTATGTCATTTATATTAAGTTAGTTAGAAAAATGAATATAGAAATTAAGGAGATGTTATTGGATATTATATTGTATTCTAAAATACAATAAAATCTGATGTTATTGGATTAGGTATTTGGTTAATGTATTTTGAAATACACAAAAACAAGTGTTATTGAACTTTGATTTTTTTTATAGGATTTCAGTTTTTGGTGGATTTTAACGTATTCTTCTCACTAAAACAAAGGTTACCAAATACAATCATTTTATCTCTGGTTTTTTTTTTTTTGGTCGAATGATGGGGATAAATACCCCATTTTATTTAAATAAAAGTGAAACTTACAACCGAACACGTCTCGAAGTCGAAACCCCAACAGAGTCCTCTAAAAACAAAGTATTGAGAACATCTGGAACAGAATCAAAAGAATGAAAACCCAAAGGCAAAGAAAACGCATAGTTAGCTAATCCATCTGCAAGGCGTTTAGCTTCCCTATACACGTGAGAAAATCGAACTATACAGTCCCTTGATATGAAGCCATGGCACAACCGTACCAGGAACGACAACGGATGCACCTCCCTGATCCCTGTCGTAAGAAAATTTACCACCAACTCCGAATCCACCTCGGCAACTACTCTCTGAACCTTATTTTCCCACGCAATCAACAATCCATAATATACATCCCACAATTCTGCTAGTGGAGCTGTACACGTTCCAATATTCAGAGCAAAACCCCTGCACCACAATCCATTCGCATCACGAATTACACCTCTTGCTGCCGCTGAACCAGGATTACCACGGGAAGCACCATCAGTGTTTAATTTCACCCATCCTTGTTTCGGATAGTTCCACCGTATCATCCTCTCTACTCGCTCCAGATTCATGTTACTTGTCTTCCCCCTCTTCGAGTGCGCTTGAGTTACCTCCTTTGCCTGATCCTTAACAAATTGAACTCTATCTCGACACTTCCCCGTCCCATTAAAGACATTAATACACCTCCATTTCCATCCCCACCACAGAGTTATAGCAAATAAGGTTTCCCAAGTGGTCTCTCCAACCTTTCTAGTATCCCCAAGATTCAGATAGATCTACTCCAATAACGTCTTGGTAAAGAAGTCGTGTCTCTTTTCCTGTGGTACCAACCGGAGCCAGACACCTTCCATCGCGGGACAGTCTCGTAAGATGTGAATAATTGTCTCGTCACCTCCTTTACAAACTTGGCACATTCCCGAGACTGATAAATGCCTTCTACGTCTCTCCACATTTGTCATGATAACTTGATTGACTCCGAGCCAAAGAAAAACTTGAACCCGTTCTGGTGCCACCACTCTCCAAACCTTACTGAACAGATTTCCCATGTCTTGTCGAGGCGTACTATCCCGTGTAAAAAGCGAATACGCCGAGCTAACTGTAAACTGTCCACTTGAGCTCTCCCCCCATGATAAACGATCTCGGGCTCCTGTGACCGCATCAACAACCAACGCCCAAAGGTTAGTGATCAGAGACGCTCGGACAAACTGATCAATAGCTTCGATTGTCCACCCAGTCCCGTTCTTCCAATAATCAACCACTCGAAGATTTTCAAACCCGTTTGGTATGTCTAACAAAGCTACTTTACAAAGGGGTTCGTCAATCAGCCACTTGTCCTGCCAAAACCTGATTGATTTTCCATCACCAATAACCCAGTTTATTCCCGGAATGACAACTTCACGCAAGCCCACACACACACTCCTCCATGTGGAGGACCAAGTGCCTTTCACTGTCAACCAGCTCAGATCAAGGGTGTCTTTCACTTTGTATTTGCTTCGTAGTACCTTAGCCCAAAGGCTGTGATCATCATGAATTAGCCGCCAACCAACCTTGGCCAACAAGGCTTTATTCATTTCTGCCACTGATCATAAACCTAACCCGCCTTCCCTCTTAGGTCTGCAAACTTTTTTCCAGCTCAAGAGATGCTGTCTTCGTTGTTCAGTGCTACTCCCCCAAAGAAAAGACCGTGAGGCTCTATCCAACTTCTCAAGGACGGACTTAGGTAACGAAATAGTACTCATAGTGTGCACCGGCAGTGAAGAGAGAACTGCTGCGGCTAGCGTCATTCGTCCTGCGAGACTAAGGCACCGTCCCTTCCAACTTGATAGCCTCGACGAAACTCTCCCAAGGACTTCTCCAAATGTATCTTTATTGATTCTCTTTTGTAATACAGGCATCCCCAAATATTTGCCTAGGTCTCTTGTCGAGCTAATTCCACTCTCCTCCGTTATTAACTTCTCTAGATCTCGACTAACATTTCCAGAGAAGAAGATTTTTGACTTCTGTAGACTTACTTTCTGCCCCGATGCGGTACAGAACTGCTCTAAAACGCGCCTTATAACCTTGATCTGAGCCACAGAAGCCTCGACAAAGAGAATAAGGTCATCTGCAAAACATATATGGGATAGTTGCGGTCCACCGCGAGACAATCGTATAGGCTTCCCCTCCCCGCAAGCCATTGAGCAATCAATCAGTTGACATAGTCTCTCTAGGCAGAGGACAAATAAGTATGGCGACAAGGGATCACCTTGTCTCAACCCTCTCAGAGGTACAAATGGCTCTGACTTCTCCCCGTTCCATAACAACTGCATCGAGGGGCCAGTTACGCATCTCATAATCCATTGGACCCATTTTTCTGGAAACCTTGCCGCCTTAAGAGTGTCCTCCAAGAAATCCCACCTAATCCTGTCATAGGCTTTCTCCAAATCCAGCTTCAACAACATCCATCCCTTCTTACCTTTTTTCCGCTTCATTGAATGCACTGCTTCCTGAACCAAAACAATATTGTCAACACTTAATCTTCCAGGAATGAAGCTTGATTGTGCTGGACCAATCAGCTTCGGCATTAAACTCTTCAATCTTGTCACCATGATTTTTGTAATAACCTTAAATAAGACATTAAAAAGACTTATTGGGCGGAACTGTGTGATCTTCTCAGGTTTCTCAACTTTCGGAATCAACACCACCAGAGCATCATTCATCCCAACTGGTAGCTCTCCTGTCGCAAAAAACTCCAAGACAAAACGCTAGCTGAACTGATGTTCCAACAACTTCCCAACAATCCTGATAAAACACTGGTTGGAATCCATCCAACCCGGAGCCTTATACCTACCCATGCTCCGTATTGCCCCATCCACCACTTCTGTGACAAAGGTACGGTCCAGTAGGCGTATCTCTTTGCCATTCAACGTCGAGAACCCCCCAGAGGGTAGTTTTTCCACAACCATATCCACATCATCCATAGAGTACAATCGCTTATAGTACCCGACTGCCAACGATTCGAGCTCTGATTTATTCAATACCCACTGCCCTGAATCATTCTGCAAAGCTTTTATTCGGTTTCGACGTCTCCTAATAACCATTGATGTATGGATGTATCGAGTGTTTTGATCCCCTGCAACAATATATTTTTCTCCTAATATTTTATCTCTGGTTTTGAATGTATTTCATATATATAAATATCTAATTAATTATTTCCAAAATTTCTCTCTAGAAAATTTTAAGATTTTTTTATCCGATAGAAAAGAAGAACGTGAGATTTCTCATGGATATCTACCACATTTTTAATTGGGGCTTCAATTGAAGAAGAGACATGATCAGACCTCCGACCGATTCGTCGAGAGAGAAAAAAATCCAAATGGAATAAGTTGTCTGTTTAGGGTTGTTTTCTCGTAGAAAGAACTTGAATTCTGGGTTCCAACCATGTGATGCTATTTCATTTTGAATATTTTAATTCCTTTAATCAGAAACTCATATTGAAATCTCGAATGAATATTGGATTAACTGTTGAAGCGTAAATTACTATCTTACCAAATTTTAAAATTCTAATAGATTTTCAAATACAGTGAAATGCACAACAATAACCGTCATGAATCAATCAAAATACATTAAAAACCTTCTAAATCCAAATCCATCAAAACACAATCAATACCTCAATCCAATAACACCCCCTAAGTTTTTTTGTTTTTAGAAGCATACAGGATATTGAATAGAGCCGGACTCACCGAATCCAGACTACAACTATAATATCAAGATTTGGTTTCGTGAATATTTAATCCATAAAAAAGTGAAAATATTTTTTTTTTAATTAAAATTGATTTTGTAGATTTTGAAAATAAAAGTATTATATATTAAAAAATAACTAAACCTAATTTTTATATGTTTTTATTTAAAAATAGCATTATAAATGTAAACAAAAATTATCTTAATATTTTATATATATATATATATATATATATATTTAACGAATATGGATCTGGATCTCCGGATCTAAAACTCGTGATATATGGATGCAAGTTCAGTTTTGATGGATTCAAGATTTTGCTACCCAGATATGGATCTAGAGACCCCTCGGATATTCAGAGTTTCACAGTGGATATAACATCTTGAATAATATAACATCACCCCTTGAAGCATATAGTCTTTTGTGTGGTATCACGTTTTACCGTTAAAATTAGGGAAAATTACTAAAATAGCAGAAATTTGTATGTTTATTACTAGATTGACACAAATCATTTTAAAATTACTAATTTGATGGTAGATTTTTTATTTATATGACAGATTTACTTATAATGAAACAACAAATTTATTTTTTGCGACAGTTTTGTTTACTATGCCAGACTTATTTGTCAGATTTATTGCTACTGATGCAACAGAGTTATTTATGTCTACCAGACTTAAATTACGGTGACAGATTTTTTTTACTTATTTAGTTAACCTCCGGCAGATTTTCGAAAATTTGAAGTGCCAGATTATTTTTTTAAGTGTAAATGACGACAGATTTATGGTAGATATAATATAAATCTGTCACCACAATGAGTTTTTTTACATAGTGACACATTTTCTTTACATGGTGACAGTTTTATTTTTTGAAACTAAACCCTAAACCCTAAACCCTAAACTCATAATCTAAACCCTAAACCCAAAAATCTAAACTCTAAACCTAAAAACTAAACACTAAATCGAAAATCTAAACTCTAAACCCAAAAAACTAAACCCTAAACCCAAAAACACTAAACCCACAATATAAACCCTAAACACAAAATCTTAACGCTAAACCCAAATCTAAATCCTAAACCCAAAAAACTAAACCCTAAACCTAAAATTATAAATCTTAAATCCAATATCTAAACCCTAACCCAAAAATCTAAATTCAAAAACTTAAACCCTAAATTAGAGTTAGTCTAGTAAATAATGTTTATTAGAAGCTAATCTAGTTATTTACGGATAAATTAGTGGTAGTCTGAGTAATTTCTCTTAAAATTATAGAAGATAATTATCTAGTAGTAATAGTAAATCAAATTTGCCAGACCAAAAAAAGTAATTTTGATCGTTTAAACATCTTCGATGGTACTTACAAAATATTCATCAAAACTTAATTAATAAACCCATGAACTATATATGTACGTACATACCTGGTAAGCAGAACTATTATCATAGCTATTTTGTCCATCTCCTCTGTTCATGCTAAAAGTATCCATGATAGAGTCCCTATAGTAATATGATAGAGCTTTCTTTGTTCAGATATATATTGAAAGTAAGGTTACAGATTTATTAACACAGAGAAGGCTACTTACTATGAAAACTTTTGAAGCAAACAAAAAAAGAGAAAGAAAAAACGATTTACCTTGAGGAAGACATTATGTGAAATTGTGAACAACAACTCTTTGGATAAATTAAGAACTGGTGTTTCAATAGATCTGCCTAAATGAGCTGCGAGAATTGTGTATTTATATACTCCATTCAAATAAACTTTAGCAATGCTGATTTGTTTTATGAATTAAAAGAAAGTAAATTAAAAATAATAAGCGAATAAAACGTTTATTAAAAAAAAAAAAAAAAAAGCCCGGAGTCAACGATTTAAAATTCACAAGCCCAAATGTTTTGGGTCTTGTTAAATTAAGCTTATCTGTTTTATGGACCCCAGCCCATTAGAGTTTGGTTTTAGACTCAGAAAAATTTGTCACTTCCCCAGATCAAACCTAATTCGAAGTCCAAAGATAATTTTTGAAAGAATTGGCAAAAAAAAAAAGGGATCAAATTAACAGCTTCTTCTTCTTCTTCCTACTTGGTCGAGTAAGTTTGTTCTTCCCTGGTTTTCATTTTCATCCCATTGTTTGATTTTCACCCATGAATTGTTTTTCGAAACTTTTGGTATATCGACTGTGTTGACTAAGTGTAAGGATTGCTTCAACTGCTAAGACTGAGAGAACGAAAATGTGCTATAAAAATTAGTAAAAACTGCAATTGATTTAGAAGATTCTGACTCAGCTTCTCCAGTAGAGAGAATGTGGAAGCTGACCCAGCGATTGCGGCCTCGTGTCAATTCGACCCGGTGGATAACCCGAAACTTCCGGAGTGGAGAAGCCACAGGTCTCTACGGCTTCGATCATCTCAAGACTGCCAAAGGATTCCAACGCTTCGTCGCTGACGCAATCGAAAAGTATGATTCTTTATCGTAGTGACGTTTTCAGGATTTAGTCTTGCGTTTGCTTCCGTGAGATATTAGGATGCTTAAGAATCGCTTCGGTGTTCGTTTTGAGCTATTTAGTGGGAAATGAAAATTCTCTTTGTCACTGATTGCAATTATAGCCATTGAGTTACTGTGCTGCGTTGTTTTCTTAGGTCTGGAGAGTTGGTGAGCTACATATCGGGCATGCCTTCGTCTCCAGAGATTATTAAAGCCATGGATGAGATCTCAGACACAGTAGGTTCTTGCTGCTGTTTTGTTATTAGTCTTCGTGTCTCTCTTGCTGCTTATTTAGTGATTGTTGTTCTTCTGAAAATTTTGGTAGGTCTGTTGTGTTGTTGACTCTGCCGAGCTCTGTAGACAAACCCATCCTGACAGGTCTCTTTTTCTTTCTACTTCTTCTTAGCTTCAATGCTTGGTTTATCTCATGTTCTGTTGATTTTTTCTTTTCTTTTTTTAACTGGTTTTTATTTTCTCCAATCTATATATGTAATAGGGAATTTGTTGAGGCAGCTCATAAAGCAGCAATGGAAATGAATGATTATCTACATGTGAGGTGCCAAGGGTTTGCTCAATTTCTATCCTTGTTTCTTCAGTTTTACGCGTTTGAATCTTGAAATGCCAGACATGGTCATTAATACTTCGATGTTTGTTATTGGGAATCTCTTAACTTATTCCGGTGACACTTCTTTGGGTTGTTGTTGGTGTTCAGCATCTTAACACAAACCATACTTTGTATGCCGCGGTGAAAAAAGCAGAGCAAGATTCCAACTTGCTTACCGGAGAAGCAGGTAAGACGGCGCATCACCTCCGAATGGACTTTGAACGGGGTGGCATTCATCTAGACCCTGGTTTGTTATCTGTTGCAGTTGGTTTTTTTAAGTACTTGATTGAATGAATTTTTGTTTTTTGTTTTATTCGTTTTCTTTTGTTCCTGGCAGAGAAGCTAGATAAAGTGAATAGCTTAACAACCAGCATTTTTCAGCTACGCAGTGAGTGAGTACCCTCATGCATCCACACAAGTATTGGTTCTGTTGAAAGTATGAAACTATAAATGGTACTTTGCGCGCTGTTAGTGCTAAACTTCCTTATGATCTAATACTCTCAGGTTCAGTGAAAATATTGCTGATGATCCAGGACATGTTGATATATTTCCAGTATCACGCATCCCTCGACATCTGCATCATCTTCTCAGCCCTATCTACCAATCCACTTCAGGAGGGTCTAAAAGATCAGTTCATGGCTCGAAACAGAAGGGATTTCGAATACCTACTGATCCACGAACCCTTTCTTCCATTTTGCAATGGACATTAGACGAAGAGGTGCCCACTTTACCTATTTTGTTTTGTTTTATTTCCTTTTTCTGACACCCGAAGGTCAAACATTATTGTGTACCTACATCCATTTTCTGCTGACCACTGTAATTTAATATCTCTATACTCAGGTTAGGAAAAAGGTATATATTCAAGGGAACTCTGTTCCTCACGCAAATCACGGAGTTCTTGAGAAGCTTATTGCTTCACGCCATGAGCTTGCCCAGGTTAGTACATATTCATTTATGATGATCTGTTGTATATTCTCTGTGTTACTTATTGTAATAGCCTCCTTTCCTTTCTTTTCTTTTCTTTTCTTTTCTTTTCTTTGCTCTCAGATGATGGGTTGTAATTCTTATGCTGACTTTATGGTCGAGCCAAACCTAGCAAAATCGCCAAAGGTTGTGACATCTTTCCTGCAAGAACTGAGCAAGACAGTCAAACCAAAGGCGGACGAAGTAAGCTGGCATTGTTATAATGTTCTTTGTTATGGAAAAACAAGTTTTTAATAACCAGTTTCCTATCTCCGTAGGAATACATAGCCATTAGAGACTTCAAAAGAGAGAAGTGTGGTAATAAATCTGCAGAGTTAGAGCCATGGGATGAAACATACTATACTTCAATGATGAAATCATCCGTCAATGATGTGGACACAGCTGTAAGTTCTATTTGATATTTACTTTTCTGTCTACCATCCGTCAATGAAACCTTTTTTGGGTCCTTTTTTTCTCTCTCTAGACGGACTGTTGCAAAAAAATTATCTTAGCATGCTCTGTTGGAATGTTCTTGTACAGGTTGTAGCATCATATTTTCCTCTGCCTCAGTGTATTGAAGGCCTAAAAGTGCTAGTTGAATCATTATTTGGAGCAACGTTTCATACCGTTCCTCTGGCCCCAGGTGAATCTTGGCACCCAGATGTGCTTAAAATGTCTCTGCATCACCCGGACGAGGTATGTTGTATACAAAACTAAGATACTCCTTGAATACGTAGTTCATTCGAAGATGGCCATTTTTCTTCATAGCACACCATCTTTGTTCCCTCATTCTCTCACTAATCATGCAACTGTCTCTTGCAGGGAGATCTCGGGTATCTTTACCTCGACTTATACTCAAGGAAAGGCAAGTACCCTGGGTGTGCTAGCTTTGCAATCAAAGGAGGACGCAAGATTTCTGAGACGGAATACCAACTTCCTGTATGCTCGATCGAATTTCATTTCTTTTCCTTGATTGCTTTTAAAAGTATAAATATCATATGCTTACACGCTGCTGCCTGTTGATCTGATCCTGCTGCAGGTTTTGGCTCTTGTTTGCAATTTTCAACGAGCTCGTGATTCATCAGTCGTAAAGCTTAACCACTCTGAAGTTGAAGTGTTGTTCCACGAATTCGGCCATGCTCTTCACTCTCTGCTCTCACGAACGGTACTCTACAGATTTTATTAATACGAAGCTGACTAGGCGGTTTCGTTCTTGCTCTGCTGACTCCTCTGTTTTCGGGATATGGCAGGAATACCAACATTTTTCCGGTACCCGAGTGGCTCTTGACTTAGCAGAAATGCCTTCAAATCTTTTTGAGTGAGTCTAAAATCTCCACTTTATAACTCTTTTTTCAGTTTTGAGTTTGCATAACGAATGTTCTCATGCGTCCCTAAGGTACTACGCATGGGACTATCGCCTCCTGAAGAGATTTGCGCGTCATTACTCAACCGGTGAGACAATACCCGAGAAATTGGTGAACTCATTACAAGGTGCGAGGAGCATGTTTGCAGCAACTGAACTGCAACGTCAGGTCTGATCGATTGACTCTCACCTGTCAAATAGATTCAGAAAAACAAATAATGGCGTAGAGACATCAAGATAAAAAAAAAAAACTATTTGGGTATTTGGTAGGTGTTTTATGCGTTGATCGACCAAAAGCTGTTTGGGGAACAACCAGAGACAGCAAGAGATGTGAGTCAACTCGTGGCTGAACTAAAACGGGAACACACGAGCTGGAACCATGTCCAAGGAACACATTGGCATATTCGATTCAGCCACCTACTTAACTATGGAGCAGGTTTATACATATATATATATCTTACATTTTTTTTGCAGATGTTTCTTGACTCTGGTGTGTATATTTGCAGGATACTATAGCTACTTGTATGCCAAGTGCTTTGCGTCAACGATATGGCAATCAATATGCGAGGAAGATCCTCTTTCGTTGAGCACGGGAAGATTGCTCAGAGATAAGTTTTTCAAACATGGGGGAGCTAAAGATCCAGCTGAGCTGCTTAAGGATCTTGCGGGGAAAGAGATCATTAGTGTTCATGGTGAAGGCATAATCCCTGTAACCACATGCCTTTTGAATGAGCTGAGACTGTAAAAGAAGGTGCGCATGATAGCATAATTCATCCACATGTANAAAAAAAAAAAAAAAAAAAAAAAAAAAAAAGATTTTAAACTGAATGAAAAATCCCAAATTTGGATTGTTTATTTAAGAATTTTCAGAATTATATTGACTATATATTCTTTTAGGAGCCTGACAAATATGGTGAGATTACAAGAACAGAAAGCACATTTTCAGAATTCTATTGAGTATATATTCTCTTAGACATTTTCAGAATTCAAGCAATTCTTGAAGACATAGACATGATTGAGAATAATTATGTTCTTTTACTAAAGATTTTTTTTTGAAAAAAAAAATCGTGGCGCGTTTCTTCATTATTTTAAAAAAAAGGAAACAGCACAAAACTGAAAACTCCAAAAATGCAAAACCCACAAAACAGATTAAAAAAATAATAATAATAACAAAATTAACCCATACATGATCCACAACTACAGTTCATAGTTGTGATAGCATAAACTGTACAACAAATAAAAATTTATAAACTGTAAATCTTGAGAGCGTTGGACCTTTATTTTCTAGTCAACGAAACGACGAGGTTGACTGACGTTGTCGGGGGGCGAATTGAAACAGTAAAATGTTTAGCAGCATGGACTGCGTACGTGTGGAACAAGCGATCCATAATAGCTTCTCCAAAATGAGGAACCAGAATTGATTCACTGACACATCTTACGCCGTTTGCTATCTTTTGCCAGTGTTTGAATTGATCTGATGACTCGTCGACAACATTTTCACTACTTGTGAAAGGATTAACAAATTCCAGTGTCTCGATCTTATTGATCACAAAGGAACCCTCTCTTTCAACAACTTCCTTCACCTCTCCTTCGTTTGGATCATAGAACGGCATGTTGAATGCATCCACCTCCGATTCCTTCACTAGTCCCTATTCGTACATTCTTACAAAACAATGTCAGATATATATATATTTATATTATTTACGTTTTTTTTTTATAATTTTAATTTTAGATGTGGATCTTAGCTACCATTTATGTTGCCCTAAAAATGAATAAAAGAGGATTTATAGATCGTACCTCGGAGACAAGGTCGAGGAGAGAATCAGATAACAGTTGCCATGGGTTGAAACAGTCTCTGAATAAAGGATCCGAAGCATTAATTCTACCAATAAAAGCAAGAATCATACGTCCATTAGGCATTATCTCTTCCGAACGCATTCTTAGAAACAAGGAGAAATCGGTTTGGAACTGGTCCAAGTAACTCTCGTAAACGTTTCGTGGGCTTGAGCTATTTATATACACACTCCTCTTGTTATCATCCTCTTTAAGCCCTTGAGGAACCTTAGAGAGCCAATGGACACTGTACGATGAATATACTAAGTGGAGAGACTTTCTTGGGAAAAGCCTCGAGTAAAAAGATCCTGGGGTTACCGACACGAAGCACCTTCCTTTAAGGTCTGCTTTCAGACCGTTGTGGAAGGAAGGGAGCCACTTGAAGGTCGTGTTGAAGTCGTTTTCTGAAAGATCGTTCAGAAAGCAATCGATCTCTGGTGGTACTGAGTTTGTCCGACCTTTTTGTTGGTACGAATCAATGATTGTGTTGACCATTCCAGACATGGCTAAAAAGGTGTTCGGTCCGGAAGAACATCCCAAGTCGGCCACTTTGATATACTCAGGAAAGCCCAAATCTACTAACATTTCTCTGATGCTCTCTACCACCACCAGTTGTGTTTCAGATATAACGTTTTTCTGCAAAGTCAAAAATAGGAAAATGATTGTGATCTAATTGGTCCAAAACCAAAATTAATATGCTAGAGTTTATATATCGTCATAAATATCATTTGGTTGAATTTGTTTATATTGCTGATTTAATGTAACATGCAAATGGTTATACATTACTAAACTATATACAATCTATAGTAGAGTATACTCACTCAGATTAATCTGGTTAAAGAAACGCATATAGAAATTAAGTTTATTCGTTTATGAAAAGCTCATAGAGATGGAACGGATCCGGATTAGCCAGAACCAAACTAAAAGTATTAGCATAAGCATACCTGGTGAGCAGAATTATTAGCATAGCTGTTTTCTCCATCTCCTCCGTTCATACTAAAAGTATTCATGATAGAGTCCCTAGTAATATGATAGAACTTGCTTCGTTCAGATATATATATATGTATATTGAAATTAGAGTTACAGATCATTAATACAGAGAGAGAAGACTATAAACAATTTTGCAGCAAAAGAAGAAAAAATTGAAAATGAAGACGATTTACCTTGAGGAAGACATAATGTGAACAACAAATATTTGGATCAAGGAGGAACTGCTTATCAACTGAGTCAACGATTTCGGATATATACAATAATGGAAACAGTTTTGGAAAGGACTTCAAATTTTAAATACAGAGCATCGGTAACATGAAATTTCCTAGCAAAGAAATTAGGAAATTGGAAAAAGGTAGAAGAAGCGGGCGGCCAAGTGAAGACATTCTCTGTCGTGCCTCACTTTCTCTTTTTCTTTTTCGCCATCCACGTGCTTCTCCTTGTGCGTGTTTAATTTGCTATCAAATTATCAATTATGCAAAGCAATGATTGGAATGTTTCCAAAGCGAGCATTAAAAATTATTTTGGCAATTTGGTTTGGTAAATGCATATCTAAGAAAGTCTAACAACATAACTTTTCAATTTATAAAATAAAAATTGAAAACTCGTCGGAATTACCTATCGATTCCCAAAAAACAAATACATTTTGAGATTTTTACAAAACAATGAACAAAATGTGTCCAAAGTGAACAATAAATTTTTCTGACAATTTAGCATGGTAAATAGGTCTTTAAAGAAGCCTGCTAATAGAGTCTTTGATTTTTTTTTTCTTTTATAAATGTTTGAAAATTCAGGTGTTAACTTACCGATAATAAAAAAAAAAATAGTTCATTTAAAATAAAATAAAAAATTGAATATAATGTGTCCAAAATGAATACTAAACTTTTTCGACAATTTGGCGTGGTAAGATGATCTATGAAGAAGTTTAGAAACATAAAATTTATATATTTTTCAAAATTTAGAAATCCGTAGGAGTTAACTCTTGATTCCAAAAAACTAGTATATTTTGAGGTTTTTTCCAAACAATTAATGATATATGTCAAAAATGAACTTTCAATTTTTTCAACCATTTGGTATGATAAAAAGAGTCTCTAAAAAAGTTTACTAATATAACATTTTAATTTTTTAAAAATATTTGGAAACATGTAGAGGTTAACCTATTGATTCCAAAAAGTTCTACATTTTGAGTTTTTTTCCTAAAATAATAAATGAAATGTGTTTAAAGTGAACACTAAAATTTTCTGACTATTTTTTTTTTTTGGTAAGTGGAAAAAGACAAATGTCTCTCTCAATGTATTATTGAAACAACAGACTTTTACGGTCTTACAAAACGTGCTCGTGTAGAGCCGGAAGCATCCTCTGTAACCAACGCTGAAATCTCAACGGGGCAAGAGTGAAAAGAAAGAAAACCTAGGGATAGAGAGAGGCATAATTCGCTAACCCATCAGCCACGCGATTCGCCTCTCTATAAACATGAGTAACCTGAACTATCCAGTCTCTTGTAAAAAAGCCATAGCACAAACGTACTAGGAACGAGAGGGGGTGAGAATCACCAATCCCTGTCATAAGGAAGCCAACCACTATCTCCGAATCAACCTCAACCACCAGTCTATTAACATATCTATTTAATTTTAGTTTTTTTTTATTAAAAATTCTTAGAGGTTAACCTTTCATAACGTGGCATGATACATACAATCTCTAGCCTCTAGGTAACAAATTGGAGAGGATAAACAATGTTTCTTTTGTTGACTTTTTATACTCATCTCGTGTAACGCATGATCTTAGTTTCTCATACTAATAATATAACATTTCAAATAGAGTTGAGACATGTTAATGACATCCATACACACACACACACAAAAAAAACTTAATGAGTTATGGTCCTTAGGGTTCATACTAATGTGAAAATGTCAGAAATGAGATAGTGAGAGAATAATAATTTTCACATTTATATTTATGTCCTCTCTTGATTATCTATGTTTTCTTTCAGGTTTGTTTGTAGTATCATGTGTTTCTTTCTTCTACTTTTTCTTTCAAAATCTCCGAGTTATAGGAGAAAAATGAGTTTTTGTACTGAAATTGGAGACAAGAACTGTTTTTATTTCTCAAAGAAAATTTAATCGGGATTTTATTCCTCTCTTTAGAAACCACCAGACCAGTCCCTTCTTTGTATAATAGTTTTTACTTTGTTCTTGAAAATGTTTTGGATTCACAATGAAATCAGCTCGAATCAAAATATTATTACGAGTTGATATGATCATATCGGCCTGTTTCATTATCAATCTTTTAAGTAATTCAAAGTACCAAATGTGTCATCGGCGCTAATGCGTGAGTGGGTTAACCTGAAAAGCACAGTCTGCTCAATCAATTCACAGGGTTATGCCCAGCCCCTCAGCTTTTGGCAAGTGACTCGTATAGCTCCAGAGATCAACTTTTTCTTCCTCCTCCAATGTCACACACATCCTCTCAACCACGCGTCTAGAAAATAGGTTTTCATCCGATACCAAGAAGAAAATTTGACTCAGTAATATAATCATTAACTTCATGCAATAAAAAACAGTGGTACCAAAAACAAAGCTGCCGGTTACTGTGACAAGAAATTCTGTCAACGCTTCACATGGTCAAGGTTAACTGAAACGACCAACCACACTTTAGATAAATCATTCATCAATAACCTAAAATTAGGCCAACGTTGTTTTACTTGATTTTCAAGTGACCTCTTGTATTTGAGTTTAAGGTTTAGGCCTTTAGGGTTTAGGGTTTACAAATTTGCAAGCTGAAAATATTATTTATTTATTTAACCAAAATTTAAACATTATTAATTGAATTGAATTTAAGACATATACATAAACCTAGCTAACTAAATAAAGATATAATTTTTGTTTTTGTTTTTGTGAATATCTTCCTAAGATATATTCTATAGATTTTATCATTAAAATTTTATTATTCTACTCCGCGTATACGCGGAATTTACTTTAAAAAATTTTAAACTATTTACGAAAAAGTATTTAAAATATGATTTATTCTTAAAAATAAGTAAAGTAATATTAAAATTCTGATAAAAAATCTCTGAATAACATAAGATTATTTCAGTTTTATTGGACAATAAAGAGTAATAGTCATGTAATGATACAATAAGCATATTATAATAAGATATATATTTAAATAATAAATAATATTATTAAATTTTGAAAGTTATACTTTATTATATGGAGTTTGGTAAGACAAAAAAATATGGTAAATATGCACGTTTCCTGTTTTTGTTAAAATATGACATGCACAAATACTTTTTTATTTTTCTGTTAAAATATAGAACATTTTTTCCTTGAATATAAGATATGAAAAAATAATTTTTGCCTTTTTTCCATTAGAATATGAAATATTTCTTAGTTAGAATATGAAACATATACTTTTCTTATTAGAATATGCGGCATGAAATAATAATTTTTTTTCCGTTAAAACATGAAACCTTTTTCATGACACATAATATGGTAAATATGCATTTTTTCAGATTTCGTTAGAATATGACATGTAAAAATACTTTTGATTTCTTTTCCATTAGAATATGAAAAAAAATTCTCTTACAATATGAAGCGTAAGAAAATAATTGTTTTCTTTTTCCATTAGAATATAGAAACAGTTAGAATATGGAACATTTTCAGTTAGAATATGAAAATTTTACTTTTTTTCATTTTTTTTTTTTTCGTTAGAATATTAATTTTTTTGTTAGAATTTGGCAAATATATATTTCTCTTTATTAACACAATTTTAATTTTTTTTTTCTTCCAAGACCCAAAAAAAGAATATGGCTATTCCCTCGTGTCTCTCAAAGCCTCGCTCCCAATTTCCAAGTTATTTTTTTTTGTAGCGGTTCGTTATAGAGTTATATTTAAAACTATTTGACAAATATTACAATGCACACATTTGCTCCTTTAAAACTTTTAAACAAATATTACAATGCACACACTTGCTCCTATAAAACTATTAAACAAATGTTACAATGCACACACTTGCATTTTTAAAACTATTAAACAAATATTACAATGCACACACTTGCTTCTTTTACAAATATTACAAACTGTTAAATAAATATTGACCCCGGAATATTAATAAACTCGATTTGAATCTCAACCTCACCGGTTTCGACATCTCTCAACCTGAGAATCATGTCTTGAACGAGCTTCCCGTTACTGGAGATGATTCTGCTCTCTTGAGACAAGCAGTTGTTTTCACTCGGCTCCACTCTCTTGATCTCTGTTCCATGAGAGAGTTCTTGAAAACCCATTTTTTGGACCTCAAGAAACGGCTTGATGTCTATCTCCGCATCTCCCATCTTGTCATGAGAAGTGAACGTATCTTCATCGTACACTTCCTGTTAAAAAAAAAATATATATA